>JAOEGS010007320.1:0-48773 GCA_025447755.1 Corythornis vintsioides | reverse complement strand
ATTAAATAGTATTAATGTATTATAAATTATTAATTTTATTTTCAGCAAAGGCAGTAAGTGTCATGTAATTTCCGTCATTATGCTACTGAGAAATCCAAATACGAAGAATTATCAGGCCAGTTCTAATGTGTCAGTGGACCAAATCCTTCTTGTCTGCCATGGCTCTTATTCAGGAAGGTAATGAAGTATGTGGTGAAGTAGTATCCCTGACACAAGTTTGTAAAATGTGGTGGTGCATGCTGGGATACAGATAGTTCCACTGCCTGCAGCAGTGGAGTAGTTTATATTTGTACAAATTGCAGAATGTGATTTGGTGTTACTTTATTTTAATTACCTCTGCAGGAAGCATATTCAGAATGATTCTATCATCCACCCATAGTCAGGACCAACAGTGATGTTACTGTGATTAAAAAAAAAAAAAAAGAAAAAGCTGAAACAAATAATATAAAGGGACCCCCTTGGAAAATGTTTTAAACTCCTCTGTACTACCAGTGCCTGGTCAGGTAATGCTTTATTGTATTGAGAGCAGCCTTATTCCACCAGCTTTAAGAGCATATATTGCATTTTGTTTTTAAAAGAGAATTAATGTGAAAGTTTTCATACAAATTGCTTAAATCAAAATGCTCAAAGCAAAAGAGAAAAGAAGGCTTTATTTTGTTCTTGTTTTCTTTGCTCTTCAGTTTTCACTAGTAGCCAAGAGGTGACTACTAAAAGAATTAGATGCTGTCACTGTACTGAAAAGCACCCACAGCCAGCTGGTTGGTTTTCTTTTATAACTTTTAAAACCTCAGGCTAAAAGTGCAACACATCTTGCACTCTGTAGAGCTCTAACAAATGCGCTGAAATGCCTGGCATTAAACCAAACTGAATTTTAAATGAATATTATTTAATAAAAAGTACAGAGCAATAGCAGCCACAATGCTAATATCTCAGGGTATTTTAACTAGTGTGGCATTTTTTTAAGAAATGGCTGATAATGTCACTTCTGTAGAACAGTCAGTAGTCTGCTGTGAAGCTTGTGGGAATAGCTACATCCTTTAGACTCTCCCCCAACCCCAAATATAGCCTAACCCACCCACAGGAGCCTTACCACTGCTTAGAGTGTTGTGTGCATCTGTCTTCCAACAAGGAGTTTTTAAGTACACATGTGCAATACAATCTGGGCTTCTGTTCCTGAGAAGAATCTGAATTTGTAGTTTCTATATAAAACTATTAATGTTCCTTCTTTATTCCACTTTTAAAATAGGGGAAAACAAACTATTTTCAGTGACAAGTTTTTCTGAATTCTTGACGTTCACAGTTCAAAATTACAAGAAGCTGTCATACTTCAAAAAAAGAAAAAAAAAACAAACAAAAAATATTATTTTGCAATTCAAATTTAAAGACCTATTTCTAATAAGTGCAGTGCTGAGGGGGGATGGATCATGAACTGGATTCTCAGTAAGTTGTTCTGATTTTTGGAGTTCACTAATTAGTCATATACAAGATCATTTTTATTCACAGTATGCATTTATATCAGACTAGTTATTTGGTGTCTAAGGAAAGGCCCCCTGAGATGCTTTAATGTCTGACAGATAACTGTATATAATTACTTGTTTTATCATGTATACACTACCATATGAATTAATTATAAGCTCTTAAATAGTAAGAAGATGCATTTTGCCAAGTAAAGCATTACGTGGTAGCAGACAGTGTTTGTTTTCAAAATTTTCTGGTGTGATATATATTTTTTTAAACTACATAATATATTTGGAGTCCAGCAAAGTCTTCAGGGGACTGAAATAGGGATTTAATGTTCTTCCATGGGTTTTATTTGCACAGGCTACTGTTGAACAGTATCTCCTACTGCATGTATAACAAGGACAGTTTTTTTCTCAACAATCTGACTTTCCAAAAACTGGGGAAATATGAAATAAAGACAACTCTTTGTACTGTTAAAAATGATATTTTTGAAATGCTGTAATGTTGTATTATGTCCTTTCATAGCTATATAGAGCTTCTGTCAAAGAAAGAAGACCCTGCGACTGCTTTTAAGAATATTTTCTGTCCTAATAGCCTCCTCTCAGGCTGTAGAAGATGGACAGAGAAATAATGAACTTAAGGAAAGATCAGAGATTTAAAATAATATGAAGGGAAAAGCACCAGGATGTGTACAGTGGGTGTATGTGTTATCTATGCAGTTTGGTTATGGGTGATGTAAATAAGATCCAATAATGAGAACTTATTTTTAGTCTAATTGATACTTTAGCTGTCTAGTCAAGACATAACAACCTCAGATTAGGTCAATTACAACAGTGCTAACATTTATAATCCACCTCACACAGTTTCTCTCAAGGTCCATTAATAATTCAACAAATATCAATAGACAAAAGTAGCTGCCCATTTCCTCTTGCTCTCTTCCCTGTGCCTTGCTACAGTGAATTGTTAGTGGTCCAGGTCACTTGCTGGCAGCAGCACAGTAGACATAATGGAAGGTTTTAATCTTTCTCCTTGATCTTTATATATGCTTGAGATTAGTTTTCTTTTGACTCATCACATGGGCTATGTTCTTGTATTTAGTTGAAGTAGCAGAGAGGCCTAAGATATGCCAGACTGGTGGGTAAATTATGCCCTTACTCTTAGCCATGGAGCCCTCAGGTCAGGATGGAGGTTTACTGATGAAGTTGTTTAGGAGAGGTGGAAAATTATTACCCTTTTCAGCACATAAGGATTCATATTTATGGTCTGTGAAGCCAGAACTTTTCATTAGCATAAAATATGTGGGTTTTTGTTTGTTCTGTTTTTAAATTGTAGTCCTAAACTACTCTGCTCTTGTCTTCAGGGTAATTTTTGATGCATTTATGAAATACACTTTTATAAATAAAGCTTGTTATGCTCCTGTTTGTTCTCTTCCTATGTACTTAATATTATTTGTCATATAAATACTGCAAAAACATCTCCCTGCTCACCATATGCCTCTAAGTGTGACCAGGGAGAGCATTAATGCTTAGATACCATTGAGTTTTAAAGGAAATGTCTGGAAGCAGGACACTATCCATAAAGGATCCTCAGTCCTGGAAACAGCCTCCTCTCTTTACAGGCTAGATTTACTGACGTAGTACCAGACTCATTTGTTCTGTCAGGCTTTTGTGGTGGATAAAGGCAGTGTCGGATTGGGAGGCCTAAAGAGAGGCATTGTTTCTTAGTGTGAGTCTTCGGTCAATGATGATTTATAAATTGCAGGTCAAGTTCTCTTCCTATTAATGGGATTGTAATATGTAACTGGAAATTTTACTCTGGGGAAGCAAACTCATTAGGGTGCAGGAGGAAGTGATACAGGAAAACTTTTCCTGGATTATATATTTTGATTTATTTTTGCTTGAGTGCTTGGAGGGGGATAAAGGCATTTTAAAAATTTGAATGTTGAATTTTTGAATGTTTTTGCAAGAATAAATAAATCATTGAAGTGCAGATTCAACACACTTTTGCACTACCAATTTTCCCAGAGATGCCTCTTTTATCTGTTTCCCTGAGAACAGAGCAAGTTGATGATCAACATGGCTACATTGTTGTCATCACATCACAGCTGGTGGCTCAGTATCACATGACAGTCTTCAAGCACACAAGTCTGTATTGTTGAATGTCTAGAGCCATTGGAGTGGTGCATTCATCCTATTGAACTGACTTCAGCATCTTACTGGCTAAACAGTAAGACATTAATGTGCATTAATATGCTAACTAGGTTTTTTGGCAGGGAAAAATTAAGATAAATGTTCTAGGCTTTCTTAGATCTTGAAATGCATCAGGTTTTCTGTTGTACTTAGTGCATTTGTATCTAAAGGTGAATAAAAGACTACACCAACGTTTCCACAAGTAAGCAGGATGAAAAGGCTTTTATTTTGGTAGCTTTGAAAGAGAACAGATGTTGCACTCTTTCCCTGCCCTAGTTCAGTCTTCCTTGATCTGCAATACCTTAACCTAAAGTATACAGAGCTTGTATATGGAATACTAAAGGGGGGATTGGAATTATATCTTTTTAGCATGGTCAGTCTCTGTGCAACCAATTTGACCATTACTTTACCCTTTTTATATTTTTTATCTTTTATGACCAGTGGCAATGTAATTTAGTGCTAAAATTTACAAACTGTAAAAGCATCTTATCTGTGCATCTGTAGTGTAAAGCAATGGAGTTTTGACATTTCATTAGGGTCTTTATGTGCCAGTGTAATATACTAGAATGATAGTAGCATAAATAATAACTTTATTTCCTTTGCATTCTGTGTAGGTTTTCTATGAGATCTGGGTGGGAAAGAGTTCTGCTTCAGTGACCATTTAAAAAAATTTGACATTATCTTTGCAAATCCATTTGAAAAAAAAAATCGGATTTGTTCAAATGAAATGCTTCAAAGATAACCTAATCAGTTGGGGTTGATGTTTCTTTTTGTTGTTGTTGTTATTATGCTTGAAAAAACAAGGTTTTGAAATAAAGGCAATTATAAATAAAACATTTTTGCAAGGCCTCAATATGTGGTATGTTGGCAAAATGAAAGATTTTATTTAGAACACTTCTAGATTAAGAGGTTTGAATTAAAGTAGCTCTAGATTTAGGTTTTTCTCTGCAAAATGAAAACCATTAGTGTTTTGGGTCTCCTGTGGCTATGTTCTTGCCAAAGCAATCATTAATACAGTTTTCAGGAAGTTCTATTTAATGCTTTTGAGACTTTGCATCTTTAAGTAGAATTTTCTGAGGGTGTCAAAGCCGACTCATAGGCAGTCTGTTGATGCCAAGAACATAAGGCCTCTAATTACTCCAAAGACTGATGTTTTTACTCAAATACAAATCAACACAGTTAATTTAATACAGAGTTGTGACTTTTATAATTCCAGTTCACAAGTTGCATCGTTTGTGGTAGTAGTTGAGGCATATGTTGAAACTGCTGCCTGATTTTGTGAACTGCACATTTATGTTTCTGCAGAACAGCAGAGTCATCAGGAGATCTGTGACACTCCACTTTCTGTGCAAAACCAGCTGTCTCTGTGGTAGTCTAGTATTGTGGTAGTTTCACTTTTTACTTTCCTAGATGACTTTCACAAAGTGTATTTTGCGCCTTAATATACTCACTGTAAATAAATCTTTTTCTAGTGTCTCTGTATGGACATTAACATTGCAAAATTATCTTTTCCAAAACCAACATTCTAATAGAGCTATGATTCTTCCATACCTGCAGAACTTACAGGGAAAGGAAAAAGAAGAAATATGAAGTATATTTATAGGCCATGAAACCCTTACAAACTGAATTTATGCAAAGCAGGCTGGGCTCACTATCCTATTTGTAGTGGACACCTGCATGGTTTGTAGCCAGCTGCCCTCAGTTGGTCCAGCAGAGTAAGTTGCACAGGGCAGAAAAACAGGGGAAAAGAGAAGATTTTTTTCAAAACTGAACGAAATTAGGAAAGGACTACAGAACTGGTAGTAAGATTTTTTACATTGTTTTGTTATGGAAGGCAGATTTTATTCTGTAAAGGTAAAGTGGAGAAAAAAAGCAAGCAATGAGTGCAGATGGTAAGTAGCTATTGATTTAAAGACTCTGGGAAGAGAGGAAAAATTGGGAGATAAATATAAAACCTAAACAGGAGTAAAGTATAGGAAGTAACACTCTCAACATTTAGCATTAAATCAGCCCTTATTTGAATGTATATATCCAATCTATTGTTTTGAACTGTGATCAGGCTCTGGAACGCAACACCTTTCCATACAGAGATTTTATTTCAACTGAAATCTGTAAACATCATTGAAAAAGGGGGAAAAAAATCAAAACTGATGAACAGGGAAAAAAAACAAACCCAAACCAAAAACAAGCCAAGAATTCACCCTTTTGATTTTTAACATACTTTTGTTAGCAATGTTCAGTGGCATGTTCCATGACAATATAACTAGATGTACAGAGAACCTCAGTAATGTTATTAGTAGTATTACAGGATTAAGCACTTCCAAATTAATACAGCTTTTCTTCTTTGTGGAATAATAATAGCATGCAGAGGTATTTTTTTGTTGTTGTTTTTTCTTTGTTATTTGTGATGCTTTTTTTGTCTTACCACTAAAGTATAACCTGCTATGAGAAATATGTCTAATTTTGCAGCCCAAGAGAGTACCAAAACAATTCAGGTTTTGAAGTCCATGCCTATGGTGATTTATGTCTGGAGTTTGCTTTCGGAATACTGCACTCAGTATTCCACTCAAGTATTAAGCTTTGATTTTTTTTTTTGTCACAACAAGTCTTTATATAAATCAGATCATTTCAGGCTCCCTTTAGATACAGTGTATATATGTATCTGTATACATTTGTATGTAGATATGTATGGTTTATTTATATATATATATATATATATTGAAATTGGTGATTAACTACTTTATAGTTGTAAGGGAAAGTTATAATAAGTTTTGGTGTCTTTTCAGATCTTAGGATATTCCTTCCAGTTTATTCCAAAACAGTATGTGTTAGATCAAAGGCATATTGTATACACATACTAGATTGTTTACTGATGACTGCAGTGACTGCACAGGTACAGTGATGGATGATATTACACTGCTGAGGCAGTTGGTCAGCTGTTTGGGATCCCAGTTATTCTTTTTTTGTTCTTATTTAGATCATAGGAGTAACATCATAGGCACTTCAAAAAGAAAGATGTAAGCCAATGTAATCTTTGTAACTCCAGTAACAGCTGTTCACAGGAAGCTCATGCTGCTTCTCTGTTTGAACACTTCAAGCACCTTTTTAAAAGGAGAAAGCAAAAAAACTTTCCAGAATGCGTTGTTGTTCAAGTAACTTTTTAGTCCAACCCAATGCCTATGAAAGTGAATAGTGGTGTATGGTGAGATCGCAAAGAACACTGCAGAATTTGACTCACCTTCCTCTTTGCCTTACTCACAGATATCGATGAGTGTGCTGAAGGACGACACTACTGTCGTGACAATACCATGTGCATAAATACACCTGGATCTTTTATGTGCATCTGCAAAACAGGATATATACGCATTGATGATTACTCGTGTACAGGTAAGATCTGTATAGTTGTGAAAGGAATTAACAGGATGATGGTATTTAAGAGTACTGATACGATTCTGCTAAAATTAATCTTTGTTAGAATCACCAAACATCTACATGTAATGTTAAAAAGAATAAACTAAATAATTACAAGTATACAGTGCAGGAAAGTTAATGCCTTTTATAGATGTGTGTATGTTCTATCATCTGCCTGAAACTGTGAGGCAGTCTGGATTGTCTCATAGGTCTGCATGGTTTTGGGTGATGATCAAAAAGGAGAAGAGGGCTGAAGGGAAAAATAAGAGAGCAGAAATAGTTCTGTGGGTTACTTTGTTTCCATGTGGCATACCAGCACAACTTGGACTTTGACTCTTCTGCAAGCTTTCGATGGAGTTAAATTTGCTGCATGTTAGAAGTGGTTGTTTCCTCATTTTGAATTCTATACTGGGGAGGTTTCCCAGCTGAATCCCGGGTTCAGAGGGCAGGAGCTCTGCATGCCTTGAGCCACTGGACAACGTGGTCAGTCTTATCTCTGTGTATTTCCTTTCTCTTCTACTGCCAGTGGATGCTCTAGAGGAGTTGTTTGGTTCATATTGACTTTTTTTTTGTATTCTAGTCTTTTATTACAAGGTATTTTAGGGTTATGGAATGAACATTTAAACATTTAAAACAGCCTTCTGTATGAGAGTCAGGTTTATTGTAAGTGTTCCTGAGATTAATGTGGTTTTTTTGTACTAGATAGATAAAAGAAATATGATTCAAAGATGTGGCACATTCAATGAAGAAAACTGTGTGTGAACAAAACAGTACTACTATTTTGTGTGCACAGAACTTATTAACATTAGCTCTTTCTATAAGAGGATATATTTGTTCATTAAAACTTTCTTGGAGTTCATATTATGTAACAGTAAAGCTGGCTATAAATGGATGAGGCTATTCAGAACATTGAGACAGCACTGTTAAATTAATCTCTAAATTTATTTAATTCTGTCCACTCTGATTTGGTATTTTTGAACATGAACAATGTATCTTGGTACAGAACCAGCTTCTTCATAAACTGGCTTAATTTGCTTGCCCAAAGATGCACAGCACTTAGGGACAAGGATTTGAAACCACATATATGTCATTTTTGTGCATACTGTCTTACCTGTCTTTGATATTCCTCTCACATACACTGTCAAGCACTATTTTACAGCAGTAAGCCCAGTTCTTGAAGGGTCAAGTGACAGACTGCTTCCAGCAGGTCTTTTATGAAGCAACCAGTATATTCTTGCTCCATCTCTCATGTTTTCCACGCTCTCAGCAGAGTAAAGCAATTCTTAGCCTATGTGTGAATGTTTTGATTATTTTAGGACTGACTTTATCTAAATCACTGTGATACTTTTTCCAATTTGCTTTCCTTAAGTTGCTGTTCTGATCAAACTCTGCAAATGGGAATCCATTGCAAACAACTTCACAGGGGCTATTGGTGCCTATAAATACAATAAAGGTATTTCTTTGTACTCTGCACATTGTAGTCATATTTGCTGAAATAACCTGTTGTGAAATTCAGTGTAGTTCAAGACCTGTGAACAGTCAAACTGATATAAAACTTGCTGGAAATCCATTACAGATCTCACATTCCAAACTGAGTTAGGCTCCACATTTGTTAATAATAATTTCTATTGAAGTTTCTGATTTTGGAGATGTTAATGCACACATTTGCTCAGATGTAAATCAGAAGAGATGAAGCAAACAGAAGTAGGGAGGAATGTTGCTGTGGCTTTAACATGGAGCTTATGGGCGTTTAGAACTATGAGATTGCTTAGCATTTGTCTCTTCCAAAGAAACTTGCTCTGTTCTGAGAACCAGCAAAAGCTCAGTGTAGTAGAAACACTAACCATGTTTAGAGGACTTGTTGGAAGATGTGTATATTAATAAATCAGTGTCAAATAACAGTGGAAAAGAGTTCACGATGCTATTGACAATACTTTCTTGTCTTGCAGATGGACCAGCAGGTTTAGTCTAGGCTGTTATGCTTGGATATAGCTGACATTTCATAAGCATGATTTTCTCACAGCATATTGTGGTATTTAAAGCAAGTAGTTTAATGTATTTTTTGGTTTGTTTGTTTTTAATTTGAGTCTTAATGATATTCAGCTAAACAAATGATATCTAGGACTTGAGAAGGAAAAATATTTTCAAAAGGCATTTTGTTTTAGAGAGTCAAGACAGTAAAGTGTGTCAGGGATCTCAACCTTTCTCAGCCAGCCTTGCGTTGCCATATTTAAGTCCATCAATTTAATCTTCCTTTTATGAATGTTGAAAGCAGCTGTAGAAATCTTTGCACTTGAATAGTCAACATACCAACTTGCTTGTGCCTAGCACACCTCAAAGTGCATCACAAGCTCATGGCCTGTTCACTGCAGTTGAGAATTATTTCGGTTAAGCTCAATTTTCTTGTCATGACCGTGCTAGTTCTTGAAGTTACGTGCATAAGCCAAGCCCTTTTATCTGTCAGGAAGGCAGGACAGTAAGGAGAAAAACAACCATGGCAGACCAAAGAGGCAGAGCTCTGTAAATTAAGGAGATGTATTTGAAAGGTTCTGTGGAGTGTATCCTGTTTAACTTATCTGTGAAATAAGACTGTGCACTGTTCTTAACAGAGTTTTCTGGATTTTTCTTATTTCTTTCTTGTTCAATAATCAGTTTTATTGTAGAAATTGCACAGAATAGTTTGTATATTCTATAGTCCCTACAGAAACCTGATCTGGCAAAAATTAAAAGTGGTAAAGATGTCTGCAAAATAAATGGTATCTTAAATCCATTCATACACTGATATGCAAAATGTTTACTTTCATACCAATGGGTAGTCTCTTTTTTTTATGTCATTAATACAGAAAATGGGTATTGTAGGACCTATGTTCTGCATTGCTCCTTTTTTCCTCAAGATGGCTGGAAGCATCAGCTTTCATAGCATCAATTCTCAGTACTGTAGAAGGGTATAACAATGCCTCTTGCCAACTATTTGTGAGAGCCATGATGTAGACCTCGGACACCTCTTGTATGCAAAGGCAATCCTGAGTATTTTATAGTTATCTTTGTTCTGCAGGCATACTGCAAAAACTATGAAAGGGTCAAGGACTTAGGCTGATATGATTGTATAGTATGGAATTCTGTTCAGATTTTTCAGTATTTATGTACAGAGAGTCCAATACACTTAGTTTTGTTTTTTTTTCCTAGTGTTTGCAACTAAATGTAGTAATTCAACCCTCTTTTGCCTTCTGTAGAATTTAAAGTTCTTGACAAGTTATTTTGGTTTTGCCTGATTGACAATTTTGGGCTTAACTTGGTGTTGGAAATATCAATGAAACTGAAGAGGAAACAGATTTTTAATCCAGTTTGGGAATAACAAGAATATGGCAAGCAAGTGACAACTGTCCCTGTGTGTTACTAAATGTTAAATTTGAAAACTGTATTACAGGCCACACTGTATCTTGTGTAATCAAATCCAGTCATGGGACCATAGCTGTGTATAAAATAGCTTCTTACAGTAAGCTGGACCAGAAGCTCTGGTAGCACATCCCTGGTAATGTGACTAAGCAGGAAGAAAATGTTCTGTAGCTTGACATTAATATGTCATTTTTTGCACAGGATAGCTGAAGTACAGCAAGAAGTTGTTGTAAAGTGATACCTGAACCTTGGTTAGGCTAACATAAAATACCATTTTTTTCCATTCTATGGATATATATAATTTAGCAGTCATTGATCAAAATAGAAAAGAGACAAAAACAGTGACATTGATATTTTTTTGTCCTGTAAGAGACATTTGAAAATAAATCTGTGCTATCTATATCTGTCAAAGTTCTGGGCACAAATGACTAATTTAGATAGCATGTACTGCTTCCAGAACAGCTCCAGTCTCTTCCTGGCATGTTTATTGCAAATTTTACAGTAGATATGAATTACACTTTGATTTTCACAACAAAGGATGTAATGAACACATCAATTTCAGATTTTATTTGTATTCATCTTGGAAGTAAGATTTGCAGGGTTAGATTGAGCTTATCACAACCATATTTACAAAGAAATCTGTTGTTTGTGACTGATTTTATGTTCAGAAATCAATCATAGCTATGAGAGAGATGAGTCCTAAACTTCACCCATATGCTAAATCGGTGCACAAACTGCGAATTAAAGGCATAAAAAATACGCCCTGGGCTACCCATGCTTTCTCTACATTGCTCATTTCTCTCATTCCCCTTCTGCTTTGCTTCACAGAAGTTGGAACATAGTGGTATTGTGGTGGGGGAAGGAAGGCAGAGAATGCATGAGTCTCTGCTGAGGTAGTTACATATGTGTAGCAGTCTGATACACCATCACTGTTAGATGTGATTAAATCTGAATCCCTTAGTATTTATTTTGGAATAGTAACACATTTACTCTGCCTGGGACTACATAGATGCACAGGCTGTTCTCTTGGCTGGAAAAAAAAGAGTTCTCCATCTAGAAATAAGGATGCAGCCAGTGTCATCTGCAGTTTTTCAGGCTGCTGTGTAATCCACAGTTGGTAGCAGTGATGTGACACAATACATATCCTTTCCTGCAGCATTGTTTATTTATTTATTTATTTAAACAGAAAACAGAGAAGGTAGGAGATGAGATTTCTCTTTTTCACTATTGGCTTTAACAGTGAGAAGTTCTGACTAGCCACAGTGGATAGTTAATATAATATAGTCTGAGCAGATGTCTTTAGTTTCCTGCCTTGGGACCATTCACCTATCTAAGTAACCCATCAAAATTGTACAACAGAAGAAAGAAAGCCCTGTGAGATTTAGTGCATCCTTACTAGATTGTATTAAGGCAGAGGAAGTTGCATGCCATGGCCTCGAGAAGCCATAGATTTTCTAAGCCCTAGATAATTAAGGCTCTGTTTCTGTGCAGTCTTATGGGTCACCTTCTATTGCATTTATATTTTTTCTTCAATAGTCTCTCACAGTAAACTGAAGTGTAGTAATTGTTCCCACATAAATTACCAAGGAGCAAGGTGGTAGCAAGTTGAGTGACACCTGAAGTTTAAATTCTTTGGAATATTGTCAGCTCTGCATATTTTTCAAATCAAATTAGGTCAAAAATCTGTTGCAAATTGGAATAAATTCCAAGACCAATGTTAAAATAATTAGAGGTCTGGGGAGATCGACTTGACATATGGAAAAGATTTAAGGAGTAAACTACACGTTTAGCTGCATAATGATGATGCATGTACAAATAGTAGAAATTATTATAACAATTGTAATTAATAATTACTTGGAAGGCTTCAATATTAAAGAGAAAATGTAGGGTAAGGCCTGCACCACTTGCAGATCAGTGTGCAGCACTTTTTGACATTAACTTTCCACACCTGACCCATATTGCTTTTTAATGAGACTGTGGGATGACTGAAACAAAATCACCTTGACATAATGCATAAACCCCAGATTGTCACATTTAGCCTGTTCAGTGCTCATGCATCTGACACTCTCTCACCTATTTTTGTGCTTTTTTTCCCCATACAGCCATTAATGTTTTCTCACTTCAGTTTCCTGACAGACCACATCACTGTGATATATGTTGCATTTGCTTTGCCCACAGCAATCAAACTTGTGTCCTTCCTAAGCCCTGCTGCTTGGTTCTATTCTTGTAGATATTTGTGGCTTATAAACAACATACACACCCCCTTTGATGCCACTGGCAATGTCCCCACTCAAGAAAGATACCCATTGGTTTGGTATTTTGCTGAGCATTGATACATGGTAGGGTTTTGGAGTGTGTGTTTGTATGTGTGTGTGTATTAGTAGGGAGGTGATTGTCCCCCTATAATCAGCACTGGTGAGGCCTCACCTCGAGTACTGTTTTCAGTTCTGAGCACCTCAGTACAAGGAAGATATTGAGGTGGTGGAGCGGGTGCAGAGGAGGGCAACAAAGCTGGTCAAGGGACTGGAGAATATATCATATGAGGATCATTTGAAGGAGTTAGGTCTGTTTAGTTTGAGCAAGAGGAAGCTGAGGGGAGACCTCATCACTCTCTACAACTACCTGAAGGGACATTGTGGAGAGCTTGGTGCTGGTCTCTTTTCTTGGGTAATTAGTGACAGAACTAGAGGGAATGGCTTCAAGCTTAAACAAGTTAGGTTTAGACAAGACACTAGGAAGAAGTTCTTCACAGAAAGAGTGGTGTGATATTGGAACAAGCTGCCCAGGGAGGTGGCTGAGTCGCCATCCCTGGATGTGTTTAAGCATTCCTTGCATGTGGTGTTGGGAGATATGGTCTAGGGGTGAACTTGCAAATAGAGTTAATGGTTGGACACAATGATCCCAAGGGTCTTTTCCACCCTGAATGATTCTGTATGAAGGAGGAGTTTAAAGAAACATCTCTGGAGTACTTCTGTCTCTGTAGTGGCATGGGGTCAGGAAACGATGGGTTAATGATGTTCTTCAGAGAGTGGGATAGCCTCAGAATTGCCAAAGTTCCTCCACAGCTTTGGAACATGAAGTGTTTAAAAGTATAGTTATAGTCCTCAGTAGAAATTGTAGTTACCTTTAGAGGCTTTGCTCTCTTCTCTCCCCATCTTTAGTAGTATTATTATTAGTTGTGTATATCTTATTTAAATAAGACTTGTCTATATGAGTCATTGCCCAGGTTTCACTGTCCTATCAGCCAGGAAACAAACTCACATATGGGATTTTTGGTATAATGTATAGCTAAAGGAGGAAACAGAGCCAGCATCTTTGCAATGCGAATGCATCACATCCTTATCCCCTGTGTTCAGATGCTCTCAACACAGGGAACTAGCTGTCTGGTATCTGGATGGCCTTGAAAAGCCAGTAACAGGGACCTGTGATCTTCTTGAAATACCACAACTCAACCTGTTTGTGATTCAGATTCCCATATTATCATGGGTTTGCTGGCTGCCCAATTGTTACCCTCTACTTAGTGGAAGATAGAGCTGTTTTTGAGGGGGGAATACATTCTCTGTCACGTCTTATTAACATAGTACTCTGACACGCTTTGGGTGAATGATTCTTCTTGGCATCAAGAAACTGAAGTTCATAAAAGTGCGTCTGCCTGTGGGCTTCTGTGAAGATTTCACTGGTTTATTTTTCACTTGTAAATCCATCAATTGTCTTGGACATCAAGAGTCTGAGAACTCTCATCTTCTTCCTACACTGTACAGCAAAAGTGACTTCTAATGTCAGGGATGCTGGAGAAAAAGTTTTGTTGCATTGCTTGTGAGTATGTTGAAAGTAAAACCCATAATGATGGGTATTTTCTAGGTACAGACCAAGTAAACTTCCAGATTTGTAATACATACCTTTCAGATGTTCAGGAAAAGTTCGTTGATAGGTTCTGACGTGGAGCAGGAAATGGGTTTGCATCAGTGTACATTGGTAGGATTCCAGCTAGCTGTGAAGTGTGGGTATTTTACAGTGTCATATTGCTAGCTATTTTTGTTCCAACTCTGTTTCATTTCCCACAAATGAATTATAAGAGCTGAAAGGGAATGCTTCTCCTTATTTAAATATTAAGAATAGCTGACATGCAAGGAATGTGGGCCATGTTTTAGCACCTGCATAAACCTCTTCTATAACTGGTAAAGTTTCCATGGAGGAAAGCTACTGTAAAAATGATGCAATCGAGAGTTGAAGAAAGTAAACTAGTTTCCATGTTTAAATCTGCATGCTTGTTCCCAGTTAATTAACAGTATAAAATTGGCCTGCTTTTGCAGACACAGAAGAGCATCCACAAGTCATCCTGAAGATAAGAGCTGATAGTGCTTACTGCATTGGTAAATGAAGCCACATTTTAATAAGCCACTGAATATGGCCAGAAGATGCAACTTTATTCAGCACTGTTGTAGACCCTTTACTCTTCCCTGCTGCAAGGCAGTTAGAGTCCATTACTCCAGATTACTCACATGCTTAAAGTATACCAGCTTTGTTACTTGAAAATACAGCCGAGACATGTTGACAACAAAAAGCCAAGTTCTTCTTGCTTATTACTCCTGATTTATTTTGATAAATTGAGTATCATCTCAGGTTTTTCTTAAATTCTGCATTTTTGATGCTGAGCTCACTGACTGTACTTAAATAAAGACTAATTGTGCATTAGTGACATACTATAGCTTGAGTAAGGAAATGTTTTAGTCAGCAAACCACAAGAAAAAACATGCAGTTCCAGACTTATAACAACGTGGGCAAAATGAACCATTTGTCTTTTTAATATCTGGTTTTGGCAATCCCCTAGGTCCCCATGCTGATTCTATTAGAAGTAATGTGAATGCACATGCATTGTCACCCAGTGCAATGCAAACTCCACCGAGGAGATGCTGTCCAGCTATACTGTCAGGGTTGCTTGTTACTCATAAACAATCTAGAAGTCATCTTGTGTGCACAGAGCATTTTTAACTTGAAACCTGTTTGATTCCCAGTTCCAGTACTTGGCCCATTTTCCATTCTGCTTTATAGTATGTCAGCCAACATGAACCTCTCAGTCCTCTTTCAGGATATATTCTCTCCAATATCTACTTTCTAGCACTAAGATATTTCACAAAGCTAATAAAGGAATGATCATTCAGAGTGAGCTTGTTGCTATGCGACCACATTACTTAGATAAAAACGCAAGTCATTTGTATGTATCTGCTATATCTTAAGCAACAGAACTCATTTATACTTTATTTGGATTGAATTGGGTTATTGTTGACAACTTAGTTTGGAAGCTGTTTCAGCTTGGAATGAGACTTTTTTTTTTTTCCTAGAGGATACTCTTTAGATCTTATTTCTTCCTTGGTTACTGACCCAGTTCATAATTGCTCATCTGTCTATGCAATTAAAGCAGGATTGATTTCTCAGCTGATCAAAATCCAACAAATTTTTAAAGGATCCTTGACATAATATCATTTGAGATGTTAAACAGAAAATGTATTCCCTTGACAAAGACACAGATGTATAATTTTCAATATTGGATGCTTAATTATTTTACAGAAAATATTATTTTACCAAATATATATACATATATATGGTATATGTGTGTGCGTTTCTATATACCTGTATCTATATCTGTCAATACATTATAGAACTGGATTTTCTATTTGCTTTAGGAATAGAGGATAGTAAAAGGTCTTACATCAAAAGCAAGTCTCTAACTACTTTGCATTTATACAGTTTCTGCATACTGCTTAAAATATGCCTTTTTGCAGAAGCAGACATAAGAATTGATGATTTTGTTTTACAAGGAATATATTTTGCATTCTAAGCATGATGAAAAATTTCACAGTATATAAGAACAAGTACAGGTGTTGAGAATATACTCACCTTGAAACAGTAACTCAGAATTCTGAGATCTTTCATGTAAAAATTCTGAAATTACTATTTTTTTCAAACATTAACATTGCATTATATTAATCTCACAATATTGTAACAGACATCTAGTATGCCTCCTGTTTCTCAGTGTTCTGAACCCCTCTGCAGCTTTCAAGCATCCAGCATCCCTTGACAACTTCTACAATACAGTTATGTGCTGTGTCAGTACAATATAATTGGAAATTAGAGATGTAGGGATATAACAAAATTAACAGAGTATATTGTAAAAATAGCAATCTAAAAAACCATACAGCACTGAATGAATTGTTTCCATAGCTAATTACATTGACTCTTCATGTTACAATTTACTGAAGTTGACCCAGGATGTGGAATTAATTTTGCAATTAAGACACCCTGATGCAGTATATGTCCTCATATAAGAGCTGGACCCAACTTAGTTATCTATTTATAGGTTTACATAAGTTGTCATCATGGGATTGTGAGGTCTGACACAAGATCTACTTTGTAGGTCTTGAGCTGTTTGAGTTCTGATCGATGCAAGTAGAGTAAATGACCTCTTTCTATGGTTTTGAGTCCCTTTATCTATGACTATTTTATACCCATTCCCATGGTAGGTATCAATTTTACACTTACTGAGTTCTGTAGGTTACACTGACTGAAATGGGAACTTCAATGTCTGTAGTGAGATCTGGTTGCCCAGTTATAGTCCTACTGCCTTTCTAGATGCCATGGTGTGTCCTACTTGCTCTCTATCTGCTTTCACAGTCTTCTTGTAGAGCCTTTTGTTACAGTCTGTGTTGATGTTGTGGATGACTGTGAGGTGCCAGGCCAGATGTGACCTGTTAGCTACATACATGGTTATGCAGTGAAATCCTGCCCAGTAATACAGGTGTAGACACCTAAATTTATATACCTTAATCTGGAGCTGAATTGCACCCAGAATTAACAGTAACCAAACAGCTGCAGTTGTGTGTTTAGAAGAGTTCAAGTATGAAAGACTGAGAAGTGTATGGAGTATTGTCTTGTCAAAACTTCATCTGTTCATCGCAGCATGGGATGGTATTTGTAGAGTGTGGGAGTTAGAGTGATGGTAGCAATAAGATGGCTGGTAATAATTAATTGCGACATGCTATCCTTTCATAGCTGGACCTTCCCTGGCCCATCCTTCTCTGGATAATCACAGTCTATGAAAGATAGACTGCAAAGATCAGGAAACATGGTAGGCAGCAGGAAACATAGTAGGCAGCCTTGAGGACAGTTTCTTTGAACTTTTGAGAATCTTTCTGGCTCAGGAGATGAGAATCTACTGCTGACTCATTGAGTGAGCCAGAAGTGAAAGAGGTTGGATAGCTCACATTGATTACGTCTGAGACAGCTGGTGAGCCTCATGTGAGGAGAGCACAGCCTGTTCTCCAAGGGAATCCAGCCAAGGTCAGGGAAAGACTGGAGCTACTGTGTGAAGCAAGGCAGTTTTTAAAAATGGAACAGTGGAGTTATTTAAGGATTTTTTGGATATGCTATATTGAAGTCAGCAATTTTCTACACATTCCCAGTAAAATCAAGGTGACTATAGCCATGACATGTTAGCCAGGTTTTTAGGGTAATGGATACAGCTGGCAGTATATGGATATAATGTGTGCCCGACTGTTGACATTCTACTGTTGAAAAAGATTTCCAATCTTACTATAACACAGTTGTAAGACAAGGCAGAGGGTAAGAAAGATAACTGTCAGGACTCATAAGAGAAGAAATAACATTTTTTCATTTTATCCAGGGCTTCAGGAGATTACTAATTTAATTTAACAGCTGCAAGTTTTTTTCTTTGAATCAATATGGAAGTTTTCTTCTTAGACAGGAATCCCTGAATTATTTCTGTTTGGACAATCTGCAATCATGTTTAGAGTTCTTTATGATTTGATTCCCACTGCATGCCACATGGCATGTCTGGTAATCAGAGACTCCTGAAATAGCTTATTTCTTAGCTCATTTCTACAGCCAGAATAATTCAGAACAAGCCTTGTGGGTTAGAGTCCTTTCTTCCAGCCATACGCTTTAGTAGCATCCTTACTTTTGGTACAGACCTCTCAACCACATCAGGAACTGCATCCTTGCTAGTCTTTCTTTGAACATAGAATTATGCTGAAATCTACCCTGAAATGCAATAGTGTACAAAGTAAACGTATTGGGCTTCATCAGTTCACTGACTCGTATGGTGTCTGAGCTCCTATGAGTAATCCCAAAGAAAATTTATATTTTTAGTTCTGCATGTAACTTCTGATTCACACTGAAATGTGCTGATGGTTTTGCAACCAGGCTGTGGCTGGTCCTGCACTAATGCATTGTGTGGTAGCTCACACTTTTTATGCCCTTCTATTTTTGTCTAAAACTACTTCCAGTTCCCAAATTTGCTCTGTCTGTGTTTTCCAGTTCATCTAAATGAATAAAGAAGACAGAGTAATTGGCAGGACCTTTCTGCAGCAGTCAGAAAAAATGCCTTCAACAAGAAGGAACATACATCACCTACTGAGGAACCCATCTTTAGGGTTTTATTTTGATGATGCCCTAAGGAAAACTGACCAAATCATCATAAATAATTTGAAAAGTCACATTGGTGCAAAGGGAATCATTGCTGTCTAGGCTGTGCTTCTGTACAACAGAATCCTAAAGTTCTTGGGTAGAAGTTCACTTTTGTTAGTGAATTCCATATTGTGAGTCAGTGTTTCTGAAAGTACTGTGTCTGTAAAAGGTACTTGATATTTTTCCTGAGGACATTCTCTATATAGAGAACAGTTCTGCCTTGTCTTTTTTTTTTTTTTTATGAAAACACTAGTGGTTTTGAGGCATCTTCAAGATTGAACTAGAAAACTGAATATACAAATTATTTCAGAAATAATAATTTATTTTCTTGAAATCAGTCCCTGTTGACAATTTATGTAGTAAGATGTGAAAAGATGCCTTCCCCATTAAATAACAAATTTTTTTTTTAATCTTGATGTTTCTCTTGAGAATGAAGAGCTCTGTCAAGAACCTTAGTAATAAGGCTGTTCAACCTAAATGGATTGTAGGAGTTTTTGTAGGAGTATTTTTTCTTTTTGACAAGCTTCCAAATAATCTTAAAAAGACTGTATCTGTTTCCCACTGTTGTTAAGTTCTACAATTTTTTTAACATCATCTTAAGTATATTATTAGGAAAATGGTTTAAGGAATTGTATCTCTTTTATATTTTTAAAGTAAAAAGTATTCCATGCTCTTGTGGAGGCAAGGCCTGGTCTTTTGTCAGGACTTTTCTGGGGCTCGTGCATCTGCCTCCCAAGGAAACCCTTGTAGTCTGGTAGCTCGATTAGCCTGTAACTCACATTGCTCTAAATCAAGTCGCTGTTGTCTTCTGTAGGAGTTTGTTAAAATTTTCATAAGAGGGCAATAACAGTTAAGTATAATAATGTTTTATAACTTTATTTTTTAACCCTATGTTTTGCTTTTGAGTGGTTTTGGAAATGAGCATTTTGTGAAAATGTCAATGCACTTATTTGTGTTTTATTCCTTCATTTTATTTTCCTGTTTCAGAGTGTTTCCCTTCCCGTATATTAATAAAATGAATGCACATTTTACTTAAATGGGGAACAGAATTTTATTGTTAATATGTGTTTTCTAATGCAAAATAACATTAGAGTGGTAGATTGTTTAATCATGCAATAAAAGATGCATTTATACTATCCCAAATATCTGTCTTGGCAGATACTGGAACTAATTTGTAAATACTTCCTAAGTTAATGTCCAAGTCACATAAAAATGGAGATTTTGACTGGACTGACAAAGATAAGCAGCTCTGAGTCACACAGACTAATCACCAGGGAAAATATATTGTCAGCACCAGTAATTACAGCAGGTAATTGTGTCATTTACCCTGTTACAGACCAGTAAATGTGATGAGTTTGGAACATACCATCTGTCACACAGTGTTAACTTTGATGTTCAGGGTTTGGAAACCTGTAGTAGAATCTTTTAATGATGATGCATTTGGAAAAGAAAATAAATCAAAGTTTCTCAGTGTTCAATGCAGGCATAAATGGCCAGTTCTTTTCAAGATAGGAGGATTGATTTCTGAGAAGGTGGGGGTCCATCAAGAATAATCCATTCTAATTTTTTTCCTGTGTTTTCAATACAGGATTGGTAAAAATGTATTACCTTGGTCCTAGCTCTTCAGAAGGTGGAAATGGATGTAGAATTCAACTTCTGTCTACATCATTTTAATGTTTGGGAACTAAATGGAGAATGTGGTTGGTGGTAGCCTGAACAGACGTTCCAATCTGCCTTGAACACCCTGTGTTTATTCACTTAGTGTACTTTCCATGAAGTGGGCTTCATGTTATTTCAAAGTCCTTTGAAGTTGTTCAAAGCAGCTCATCTTAAATCCTAACTTTTCCAAAGAGGAGACTTATAAAGAAACTAGAATTACAAAGGTGAAGTCATCCTGGAATCCATCCATTATTAGGAAAAGAAATATCTGGTCAAAATTTCCCATTTTTTTTTTTTTTTAAACTCTGTGGTTTGATTCCAAATTTATATTTCTAATATGAGCAATACTTAATGAAGACTTGATGTCATTAGCGATTCTGCTTATTAAATCATTCATGGTGTTCTTAAATAGGACAGCAAATTTGATGGCAGAGTTTTTTAGATGTGTAAAGTTTGCTAAGATGTGTTCAAGCAAATATTTATCAATATAAAATAGACATAAGTATCAGTATATGTAAGTACAGAAAAAATGAATTTTAAGCTTGATTGGCACTAGCAGTTGAACTGTGGCAACAAATGCATGATATGGACTAGAAAATCTCCCTGTTAAACAAGTAATTTAGCCATTGTTAAGTTTCACACCATTGCAGGGAGGGAAAGAGATGAAAGCTGGTTTCACTGCATCTCCATTACTATGCTGTGCCCGTTTTTGTTAGAAGCAGTGCAGGCAGCTCTGCAGGTTATCTTCTGGCATCAATGGCTGTGTCTGAACTGCAGAAGCCAGTTGCACGTTCTGGCTTCCAAGGCTGGGTATGCTCTTCCCTGACACTATGTTATGGTAAGAACTGGGTGTACCATTCTCCCCAAGTGTTTTTACATCCAGGGAATGCAACTTAGGTGTAGTGTTTGTGAAGGATACATTTGCTGTGCTGTTTTGGTGCATCTCTGTGTACTATCTGGGAGGATGTTCCCCAGGGAAATTTGGGAGCATCAGTAGAGATTACATCAAAGCTGACCTAAGGGCAAAGCATTAGAATTGTCTGCTTTACCATCACTGAAGCATGTCTTTGTCTCTCTCTTCAAGTAGATAACCCACTTCATAATCAGGTGAGACATACTGAAGGAAGGCTTCTTCTCCCCTCCCCATAGAGCTCAAGCACTGTAGGTATCAAAAATAGTATTGTTCTACTTGGTATCCAGTGAATCATCCAGTGCTTGTGTCACACTACAGCCAGGGAAGTAAGAGGAATCCTCTCATGCATTAAGAAATCTCCCTGCTGCATAAAAGTACAGAAAAAATAATTTGTTTCCTAATATTGACAGTTATGGAAGTTGCTCCAGATTCCTGTAGATAAGAGCAGGATTGAAGCAACATCAGCATTTCATCTACCACTGTGGTGCCTTTCATTTGCTTCACCTGACAAGCACAGTTCTTGATAGTGGCGCTTTCTCGTAAGTGTGATTTTCCCAGGAGCCCCTGGAAGGGGCTGGCAGGCCTTGGTAATGATGCTATCCCAAAAAGTAACAGAAGTGAGCACCAGCTCTCTCTAGAGAGCTTTGAGTTCTATATTTGATCAAACCAACTTCAGGAGTACTTGATTGCTGAAACATCTTTCTTCTGTCCTGTTGTATGTCCATCCTTCTCTTAAGTCTATGCAAAAAACATGTTGTTCAGAGGTGTTTTCATGGAGCCTTCTGGTTATGTAGATAGTCTGTAAATTTTTAGTAGTGAGACAGGAGAACAGTAAGTTAGGAGCCTTAGCAGCAGCAGTCGGAGAGATGCTTTCCTGTTTGCTTTGTAGAACAGAAATGTGTGTAGGACAGAGGCTAAATATCCAATGTGTATAAGCTTTTTAGTAAGGAAACAGTAAATTAAAAGGGTTAGCATTAAGTCTAGAAGAAAAATAAACATTTTCACAGTTGGCTGAGGAAATTGGAGTAGCATATTTACATCTAGCCTGGCTAGTCTACTAGAAATAAATTAGGAGCACTATAATAAATGTAGAATTTGCTATCTCTTTCACTTTTAACAACATAATACCAGATTTTGAAAGTATTTGTTTATCATAAGTGCCTGTGAGGTTTCAGGTACAATACAAGTTTGAATTTAAAAACTTTTACCTAGGAACAAATAGAGGATCTGGCTAGTTTATTTTAAAAAAGAAAAAAAAGAAAAAAAAAAAAAGATGAATTTATGGAGATAGTCTACATTATGAAATACCTTTTAAAAGATAAACCTTATTTTAAAATGTCAGTGATAAAAGTGAGATATTAAGGACTCAGTTTGAATTAAGGCAAGAAAGAAGTAGGTGACAAGGTCACAGCCCTTATGTCTAAACTGAAATCTCTTAAGGTGGGATTTTCAAAACAATTCTGCATTTTCATTACAGTCCTGCCATTGAAATCAGTGGGAGTTACAGATTTTCCTTCAGGGGAAACGGATATATGCTAAATGATTTAGAAAATCCTTCCCTTAAACTTTTTTGTTCAAGAAGGAATATAGAAAATTGCAGCAGTGAAGGAAAGTGGAAATATATTAAAGGTTTTTTAACTTTAGCTGTCATACTAAATATTCTTTAATATATTTCTTTTACCTAACTATTTGGAAAAGAGTAAAAATTCACAGGATGTTCCATGAAGTAACACTGATTAATATTACAATAGAAGCCTCCATAAGAGGAGTGTAAATATTTTGAAGAAAAATCAAAGATCACAATTACAACACACATTTTGAAGGTAATGAAACTTAGGTGGGTTTAAGGATGTTTAAATGATTTGCTGAAGAACTGTGGAGGAAGATGAAGGGAGTAATGGTAGGTCTGCCTTGAAATATCTATTTATCTGTTGTGGCTGAGACCGAGAAGATCTGAGTTCCAAGAGATCTGGTTGTGAATTTCTTGATGTGAAGATATCACAGGAAGTCAAAGTTTCAAGTTGTCAGACTAATGAAGTTGAGTCTTAGGGGAGAGTTATACTCTGCTTAGAGCCACAAAAGTCCACTATTAGAGCTATTAGATTTTTAATTACTAGTCTGCAATTCAAAGGGACTTAGAGCTCTGAGTTTTGCATTCCTTCAGTTTACAAGGAAAACCCAGAACAGCCATAACCAAAAAATAAAGAGATTCTGTGCAAAGAAAAAAATCTGAAAGTCAAACAGTAGGAAAAAAGTCTAGGCTTTGACATGTAAAGTAGGGGTTTTTAAATGAAATTCTGTTGTGAAATAAACCATAACATTTAAAATCTGTTTAGAATATATTTTTAAACTAGTGTTTACTAGGATTAGAATGTCCTATATTTTTGGAAGCTATATTTGCAGGTAAATATGCAATACTTCTCTAGGGATTTTTGGTCACAGGATCTTTCTTGTGATATTCATATTAAAGAACAGCACAAATGTTAAAAGTTTTCATTCTCCAAGAGAGAAAATGATTGGACATGGGAGGTGTTTTAGGGATGGATTTCATCATCACATTCAGAGCCAGAATTTATCTTTTTGTGAAACTAATTATATTAGTTCCAAAAGTCCATCTCAGTCCATGCCTCTCTCGAGTCTCATCAGAGCTACAGTTACCTTGCAGCTTTTTTCCAGAGTACTCCTAGCCTCACAGGCAGATGCAAAGAGAGTCCTTGATCTTTTCCTTGATCAATGTTTTTTTCAGCTGCTTTTAACCCTGCATCAATAATTGTCAGTAATACAAAATCCCTGTTTTATCTTCCTGGCAGTATAACCAAGATGCAGTTTTGGAGCTTTCTTACAATGGGTATGAAAAGGAACACTGGATTTTAGCTGTATCCCAAAGTAGATTTTCTTTCTCAAGTTTCATTAGAGTTTTCTTGTATTTACTTTTTTATCATTTTAACACCAAATATAGAGTAAGTAAATAAGCTAATAGATAAAAGAAAGAAGTAGGCATCTGGATGAGATGATGGAAGCTGTTTTCCCTGAAGAACAACAATGGACTAAGTAATCATGGGCAGAAACAGCATTTCAGGAACCAGGATGGTTTCTAAACAGACCTTGAAAATAGAACATGAACATGCTAGATCTATTTTTATTATGAACATAATTAAGAGAAAAAAAGTAGGAAAATTCTGGTCATATATCTATAGAAATTGTTGTTTACAGCTGCACTGCAGAAAGGATTAGAAAATGAGGACCAAGAGCAGAATGGATATATAGGAGTGGATGAAGGTGTAAGTTAATCAGGTAACTTGATTAGCAGCGAATAGGCTGTTTTTGGGAGATCTGGCTCTTCATATCCCCAACATTGAACTGAGGACTGCTGGTGGTGGTCATTAATTAATGATTAATGACTTCAGCATTAACTAAGGGTTAAGTGTGTGATGGTAAGTCTGAGAAATTAAAGCATGGGTTCCATTTTTAATTTGAATTAAGGAATATATATAGAAAAATGAATTGAGGCATATTTGAATTAGGGAGTATTAATCCAAAACTTTAACATAAATAGATGGAAAACAATAATAGAACTGTTGAGGTTGGAAAAGGTCTTTAAGATTGTTGAGTCCAACTGTTAACTTTGCTCTGCCAAATCCACGACTAAACCATGTCACTAAGCACCCCATCTTTTAAATACCTTCAGGGATGGTGACTCCACCAATTCCCTGGGCAACTTTTGGCAGTGCTTCACAACCCTTTCAGTGATGAAATTTTTCCTAATACCCAGTCTAAACCTCCCCTGGTGCAACTTAATTCTGTTTCCACTTGTCCTGTCTCTTATTAGAAGAGTCTGACTTCCACCTCACTACTACCTCCTTTCAGAGAGCAATGTTCCCCTGAACCTCCTTTCATCTAGGATGAACAGCCCCAGTTCCCACAATTGTTCCTTGTAAGACTTGTTCTCTAGACCATTTGCCAACTTTGTTGACCTTCTTTGGACACACTCCAGCAAATAGCATAATTCAATAAATTTACAATATTTGTTCTTTGAAAATTATCTCCATGTACTGAGACTTTAAGTAACTCTGCCAATTAGAGTTTAAACTAGTTAATAGGAAGTCTTAAAGAAATTAACCATCTGTCATTTCCCAGATGAGCTTAATGGAATAAGCCTTCCAAACTACCCATGTAATTACTACTTATTTTTGTCTTATATTTGAACTACATGAGGGGGAAGAAAAGCTTGTAATTAAGATAAATTGTAAGTGGACATTGAAATGTGTTGAATATTGATATTTCAAGTAACTCTTATCTGTTGTCACTGCCATGTCAGATGACCAACTGGTCACCACAGTTCTATATATCTACACCAAATCAATGGGAAGGAAACAGGAGGCCAAAGGTAATTTTTCAAGAATGCAGAGACATTTTATTTTATTTTATGTTATTTTGCTGTTGTGTGTTATATAGAACCTTTAAAAATGAAAAAATACATATTTAATATGTAAATAGCATAACATATGTAAATAATATCATAATATTAACACAAACTAAAACCACCAGGATATTATTACAGTACAACTAGCACCTTTAACCTAATTTCCATGGCCATTACTTTAGTTTTCCTTTATTTAGTGATTTACCATAAATACCATTTCAGCCAGCATGGGAGATTTCACTATGTTAGGAGGGTAGAGTTAAATAATGTAACTGGATTTTAGATGGTTTGGATCATTTGGCAGACAATAACAGTTTTAGTTATTCATGCTGAGAGCAAAGTAATGAAATATCACGCTTCAGGGCAGGGACCTGCAGGCTGGTGCTGCACTGCATCCAGCGAGGGACTCAATTCAGTAGGTGCTGAAGCCTCCACGCCTTGGGTTAATGAGAGTGTTGTTGGTGATACGAGATACATCAGCGCTTGTTTATAAGAGGGATATTAAGTTAGTGTTATTAACAACCAAGCAAATAAACACTGAACAGCAACCCCACAAAAATTAATAATAATATCTGGGTAATGTTTAAAATGGATTGATAACACTGTTGTGAATTTTTCCCCCTTTAAACAAGTACTTGCTAGAGGACAATTTACATCTACAGATTCATTAGAGATATGCCATTCCGCCAGTTTTATACTCCTCCAGTTTATTGCCAGTATTGAAATAGCAAGTTGAACATTTCCATAGTGATTTGCAGATGCTAAGAAATTAATTTTCTTGACAATTCTGTGGGGCATGTGCAGACTTCAGCTCTTTATTTATAAAGGGGAATATTCAGAGCAGTGTGACATGCTTGAAAATGGGGAAGGAGAATCTGATTCCACATTTAAGACTCATCTGAGGTAGATAGCTAAACTGGCATAAGTTTCACTAACAATTTTAGAAAACCTGGACAAAATGGTGATGATGTAAAAACCTCATATGCAGGTTAGTCCCTGTGTGCTGATTGAAATGAGTTGTCTTTATGTTCTCCAAATAGTTGGCTTCCTTGAAATTTCAGGAGTCTGAAATTATTTATTGGTAGATGAATACTGTTGATTTCAAGAAAATAAAGCAGTCTTTCCAGAAGACAAACATTTCATTTTGATGCCTACAGTCTAAGATACTGCCTTTAGTAAACAGTAGAGCATTTCATGTAGCATATTGAAATGACACTTCAGAGCATCTTATGAAATTGCATTTTCCACTTCTTAAAAATAACAAACTAAAGCATTAAAATATTCACCAGCCTGAACATTTATGCTATACTTTTCTGTTTCAGATTAAACAGTGCATTGCAAGTTAACACAAAATCATATTGGCCAGATTTTTTTCACTGATTCCCAAATAGAGTATTTCCCAGTGTGTCTAAATCCAGTTACCAGAGTGAGGAGTCTCATCCATTGCCCTCTGGTTCTAGGGCATGCAATGCCAAAAGTCTCTTGAGCAGCAGGCAGAACTTTGTTTTTGGGTTATTTCATCTATATAAAGCACTTCATGCACACTGAAGGGAAGGAAAACACGGACTACATGTTGAAGTCATGCCTTCTGCTAACTGTATCTTTTGCAGTTTGGAGCATGTGTCTCGCACCATTAGTCAGCTTTCTGAAGGAAACCCTATGAATCCTGCATAAGATAAACCTTCATGAATAAATTATACAGTAGAGGTAGCATATGGATTTTCAGTATGCTGGCTGGCTCTGGCAAATGTTTACAAGAACACTGTAGCCCTACATAGGAAGTGTAATAGTGGTGGCTCCCTGTTAATAAAAAGTGAAATTATTCTGTAGTACAGTTACTACCTGCTAGTAAGTGCTAAAAATACATACCCGGACTATCCCACTTACATGTTCACATAGCCCTATTGCCAGTATCTTCTACTGAGTTTATCTCTTTTTAATGTGGAAACCTATCCAAAGCTTTTATTTTGCTGCATTTTAAAAATACAGGATAATTCCATTCTTGTTTCTCTTTTCAGAGCATGACGAATGTCTAACAAACCAGCACAACTGTGATGAAAATGCCCTCTGTTTCAACACTGTGGGTGGGCACAACTGTATTTGCAAGCCAGGTTACACAGGAAACGGTACCATCTGCAAAGGTAAGGCAATGAGAACCCCGAGGTTTGTCAGTCTTTGGTCTGGACAAGGTGTTTTTTTCATAGCTGATTCAAAACTTCATGTTCTTGAAGAAGACAGCCTAGGCTAGGCTAAGTATTGCCTGCCCCTATCAGATCTTCACAGGAAGATAATCTTAGAGCACCACGTTCAGCTCTTCTGTTCCCTGAAAAAGAGCCCTGACTGTAGGTCTGGCATTTCAGAAGGCACCTAGCCCCTCTATAAAAGAGAAGTACATCCCTTCCTCCATTTTCAATACTGAAAAGGCAGTGTACAGGTGAGAGGTCTGAGCTTGTGTATCCCAATCTGATAAAATTCTCTGCAGCCCTGGCTTGGATGCCAGAGTCCTTCAGAGAGGCCTGGGCGTACTCCTTCTCCCCATGTCTGTGGGGGACAGTTACAAGTACTGTGCTGATGGCTGTGCTCCAGTGCATCATGCCATCCTGCCCTGGAAGCTTAGGTGTCTCAGTGCCAGGGGCTTCTGCCACAAGGCTGGAGACCTCAAATTGATAACACTCATGGTATCTCTCATGTGAGCCTTAAGACCTCCTCAGTGGTGCTCTTACATAGAGTAGCTGCAAACCAGAGCCTGTTATCTGCAGTGGCTAGTTACAAGTGAAGGGCTAGACCAGTGCCTCGGAGCAACTATGTTGGTGTCAACCATCTGCCTAGTTCCACCTACAGTTTCTTGTGACTAGAGCATTTCTGATTCCATATTGCTGATGTAATCAGAGCAATTAACAGCTATTGTGCTTTCTATCAGAGCTGGTTGGCCTTTATGAGTCTGCAGAAGGGACTCTGTAAAGTGTACTCATACTCACAACTGTGTCTGGAGAATACAGAACCTAAATATGTAAGCACTGCTTCTTAGATTGCAGCATGCCAAAAAATAAATCTGGGGATCTACTTCAAACTGTAAATGGTAGAAGTTTTTAAGTTCTTTAGAATCCCTTGAGACAGAATTTATCTTTTTCTTCTTTTGATCAAATTGCTTAATCAAGGGATAAGAGAGCCAGACAATTTAATTCTGTTGTACCTAACATGCTGAGGCTTTCCTTTGGGCAGCAGCAAAGACTAGCACTGCCCTAGGAAGAGTCTGTTCCTAGGGAAGATGCTGCCTTTCACTGCTTCCCAGTGCATTCAAAGGAGCACATATGTGAGCTGTTGTCTTCAGATTAATTACTCTAATCTCCTTATCTAGCTTGTCAGCACATCTGGCCAGTGAGGCAGGGGGGCCATAAACCATCTCTTTGTGACCTCTATCCTTAGGAGAAGGCAGTCTCTGCACTCAGTGCTACAGGGACTGCATTTTGTGTCAGCCAGCCAGAATCTTGTGGTCACCTGTGTGCTCCTGAATGTAATTCTGTTACCCATATATTGTGATTTTTTTTTTCGTGTTTTGCAGCATTTTGTAAAGATGGGTGTAGGAATGGGGGAGCCTGTATTGCTTCCAATGTGTGTGCCTGCCCACAAGGCTTCACTGGGCCCAGCTGTGAAACTGGTAAGACTACAAATGAATTTACAATTCATATTATCCAAGGAGAATATGTGAGGTAATCCAAGAATAAAGGATTATTTAAGTGCATGCCCAGAAAGAGGAAGCTTCTACTAAAAAGTTACTCACTTTTCTTACATGCCTCCTGAAAGAATATATTCTAGCAGTTTTAATTAGAAGCAAATGGACTACAAAAATGAGACTATGAATTAAGACATATTGGGTTTTGATGTTTCATGCTTAATAAGATTATTATAGACTTGCTTTTTGTATCAAATGGCCTTGGGTATCCCCTATAAATTGCATATGATCTGACATCCGGAAATAAATGGATTACTTCTGTGCTGCAACTGTGACTGCTCAGTAGCCCACCTTGCTGTGCAACCTTGTTGAAGACTTCTGATTAACTCAGCTTTCTTTACTTGGTTTTAAGGCAGATTTGGGTGTTTCTATTGCTTTTACCTCATTTTGCAGCCATTCCTTTTACATCCTGCTACCCCTGAGGATGGCAGTACCACAAAGCCTTGTTTAAACTTTGTGAATCTAGTCAAATTATATTGCCCAGCAGAGTATGTAGAATGTTAATACTTATAATCTCAAGTGCTTGTAAGTAATTTCTCCAAGTTCAAATGAATAGTTTCAGCACCTTTCTTTATTGCTGCAGAATTGGTACATGTACTCTAACTGTACATGCCTCCAGGAGGTAAAGGGAGAAAGCTCCTTTAGATTAATTGGCTTCGGTATGCATAATAAAAGGGCAGTCTGCCACCTATGATTGACTATAGTTGTTGTTCTCTATTGCTTTCAATAAATCTTCGAAACAAAGGAAAGGAGGTCATTTGAGCAAGTATTGCTTTAGTCTGACTTGTAAACATGTCCAGTTTAATGAAAAACACAGATCTGAATTCTCTATTATCTGGTCCATTTGAAAGGTGAGAAATGTGATTGTTTCCATTCTTCTGCATTAGAGCGGATATTACTACAGTGCACAAGAGGGATGCTGTGTGAAAGGCAGTATCCTGATTGTTAAACTGTTTCTAGAAAAATGTCAAAAGAGCACATTTTCAAGTATTCCTCACTGTTTCTCAGACTGCAAATAATTTGGTACAGGATACCAAGGTCTCTTCAGTGTAACAATGTTACATTTTTGTTTGGAACAAATTGTGTGATAAGGTAATGCTTAAGTATTAAAATAGTTACTTTTTTATTTTTTAAATTAATATTTGCCTTATATTTGCCTTGCAGCATTCTGCTTTTACCAGTTAAATAGAACATACATAGTTTCAAGGCCCACATTCATATTTTCCAGCTTTATGTGCCAATCTGAAGTGTGTAGATCAGAAGCGTATTTACTTTAGACTCCTTCTGTAGTCAATAGTAATAGCCATTATCAAGGAGAGATCTTACTGGCTATTATGAATTGCCCCTAGAAGTCCTGTATCTGTTCCCTTATTTAGAGGAGAACCCAAGGACACTCTGCTCCCAATTCAGAAAGTTCAGGAACCTTAAGTTAAATTAATTTAAGTGCATTCAGCTCCAAATGTCCTTTGACAGCAGGCAAAGTACTGGCCAAACTGCTCATCCTCCCAGCCCTTCAGGAAGCATATAGAAGGGCAGATGCACTCTTGAACCAGATCTGATACCTTTCTGAATGTCTGACCTCAGTATTTAACATCAGTATGGTACTGACCTGATATCTCATCAATACTAATACTATTTCAGTTTTAGACAGTTTGCCAGCCCTAAACCAGGTTGTAGGTCAGCTTTGCAAGGAAAAGCCCATCAGTCCTCATGGACCTCCATTAGGCATCATATTTTTGCTTTCTATTGAAATATGTAATGCTAGAGCTCAGCCACAGGAGTACAGTTCTGGCCACATCATTTGGATATTAATGTGCAAGAGTAGGATTGTAGTATACATGCACATGGCTTGGAAACAAAGTCTGAACAAAGTCAGGTGGCAAATGGAAGAATTATCCTGCTGATAAAGAGAAAAAGCTGGTTTGTTCTGAGACAGCATTGTTCAGAAAAAATATTGCTATGTACAGCCATAAAACCTGAGCTTCCAGTAGTACATATTCACTCCTAGTGAATACAAGATTTTCCTGAAGGTGCTGCTTATTAGGCTTGAAGTCATTCAAGACATTCATACTACAAATAATTTATACTGGAAGCGGCCCTTTTTGAACAGTCACTTTATCACAAAGGTATATAATCGTTTCTAGGCAGAAATCTTCAGTTGCGATCACATACAAGGAACAAGGAGGATTGGTGTAAAGATGCCAAATCTATTTTTAAATCTTCAGTTGCGATCACATACAAAGAACAAGGAGGACTGGTATAAAGATGCCAAATCTATTTTTAAATGTTACTTATTTCTGTTTACACTACCTATATTTTAAAACTGCTCATTGAATAAGCCTGGCATTTTTTGTTTAAATAAAAGAGTACTATAGAAATTGTCAGCAGTTGCTGAACCTATGAATTAACAGGACATTGAATCCATACCCCAGCAATAACCTAGGAAATACAATCATCAGGTCTCACTGTTTCCTTCTGGTGGTTGAATAACTCTGTTTAAATTCTCAGAATCATGGAAATTATGAGGTTGAAAGCAGCTGCTGGAGATCAGCTTGTCTAATCCCTCTGCTGAGAGTATGGTCAAATAGAGCTTTTCAGTCTTGTGAACAGTTGGACTTGGAGTGCTTTCAGGGTTGGAAACTCCACAAGCTCTCTGGGTAATGACCTCCAGTGTTCTATCACCCTCACAGAAAAAAAAAAAAAAAAAGAAAAAAGCCTAAAACTATTCAAATGTAATTTCCCATCCCCCTAGTCCTTTTCCTGGGCATGACTGAGAAGCATTTGGCTTCACCCAATACCATCAGGTATTGATGCACATTGAGAAATTGCATATTTATGCACAATCCCCTTCAGCCTTTTAATTTCCAGGCTGAACATCTAAGCTCTATACCAGTTTCTCCTTATATGAGAGATGCTCTGGTCCTTTAAACATCTTCACAGCACTGCACAGGATTTGTTTCATTTCTCTTGTACTGGGGAGCCCAGCATTGGACTCAGCACTCCAGATATAATCTCAACAGCATCAAATAGAGGGAAAGGATCACCTTCCTTGACCTACTGGCAATGCTTTTCAAAGAAGGCTGTTGGCCTTCTTTGCTGCAAGGACATATTGCTGGCTCATGTTCAACTTGGAGTCCATCAGGATGTCCAGATCCTTTTTGCAAAGCTGCTTTTCACCTGGCTGGCACCCAAGCTGTACTGGAGTCTGGAATTGTGCCTTAATAGCTGTAGGATTTGGTATTTCCCACTGAACTTGATGACATTCCTGTTGGCCCATTTCTCTAGCCTGTTGAGGTTCCTCTGAATGGAAGCACAACTACCTGGTGTAGCTAATGCCTCCTTCAAATTTTATATCACCTGCAAATATGCTGAGGGTGCACACTGCCTTATTGTCTGGAACGTTAAGACAATACTGGACCAGTGTCCAGTATTTACTCAGGTGTACACTACTAATTGATTAGTCTCCAACTGGACATGGTAGGGCTGATCACCATGCTCTGAGCCGAGCTGTTCAAGTTTTCACTCCACCTTTCCATTTATTTAGCCTGCACTTCTTAGCTTGTCTGAGGTTGAGAGCCTTAATAAAGTCAGGATGTCCAGTATTCTCCTCCCATTCACCAACCTAGTCAATGTAGAAGGCTATTAGGTTGGTCAGCCATGATTTCCGCTTAATGAATCAATGCTGAATGTTCCCTATCACGTTCTTTTCCTTAACCTGTTTGGAAATGGTATTCAGGAGGAAACCATCAGCTTCCCAGGGATGGAGGTGAGGCTGACTGATCTGTAGTTCTGGATCCTTGATCTTCTCAAAGATAGGGGGCACATTTGCTTTCTTCCCGTTCTTGGGAACTTCTCTGAAGTTACCATGACCTTTCAAAGATCATTTGAGTTAGCCTTACAATGACATCTGCCAACTCCCTTGGTACTTGATGCATCACATCAGGTTTGATAAACCTTAGTTTTTTCCAATGTATTTAAATATTGATCCTCCTCTACTAAGGGTAGGTAATTTTTCTTGCTCCAGACTATCCCACTGTTTTTTGTGACCTGGGACTCCTGAAGGCAGATCTTACCAGTAAAGGACAAGGTGAAGAAGGCATTGAGTACCTCACTGCTTTCCATCCTTTCCAAAACCCATGCCTGCATACTTAGTCAGTGTCTATATTCCTCCTAAGCCTGAGAGCGATGATACTGTCCATACTTAGGTCTTGCCTATGGAGCCAGGCTTATGTTACAGAACAGGCCAGTTGAGAATAAACCAGAACTGAAATAGCTGGGATTGTTGGTGTCCAGAGCACCCCCTAAATTTGTGATGAGGCTGTCTAGTGTGTGGCAAAGACCTGGCCTATTTCTTTAGTGCGTATGTCAGTTGAGGGATGTACTGTTGCATGTGATGTAACTAACAGGTCCTTCAAGCCTTCCAACAGAGCAGAGAGGAGTGGAAACTGCAGGGTATTGCTAAGCAGCAAGCAAACAGCCTACTTCTTATGGGAGAGGTCAGAAGTCTTCTGATAAAATTATCTTGACACTGAAACATGGTTTCAGGGAAAACCCATTCTCCCAGAACTCAAAGCTATTTTCCTAGTTCTAGATTAGCACCAGAAGCTTGCTTGTGTTTATAGACACAGCTCTAACTCTCTTCAACTGTCAGCTGCCTTGGAAAGTCTATGTCAGATTCCTAAACTGGATGCTGCTTTTGCAAAAAGAAGTGTAGCCCCTTGTAATTAGATGTGTTAATGCATTTACTAAAATTTTTCACTTCCAAATGGGTGCTTTTGGGGTGTCAGTAGAAGCCACATCTCTCTCAGAAACATAAGAAGGAGAATCACTTACTACTGCTAGACAGGTATTTGTATGAGAATTGGTATTCACTGTGTATGCCTTGCAGTTAATAGCTATTATAATTCCTTAGAATGATCTGTTGGAAGCCTTTTAGATTAATCATGGCCCATGTCCTGTGCAATTGGATCAGTGGAACGAGGAAGCAGATGTAAGAATCATTTGCAGATATTTAAGACCTCCAGCACCCTTTTTTTTTTAATTTATCGTAGAGCAATAAGATGTGGGAGAATTCCTATTTCTCTTCCTGAAGGATGTGGGCTGAGGCACTGCTAAAGCTGAGGATTAATTCAATGGCTTAGGGAAGTGGGGTTTATGTGTTGAGACTTTCAAGCCTTACAAGGCACAGTAGTAGCTAACCCAGTAGAGCAACCTCCTTCAATGTGGACAGCTGAGATTACCAAGGGAATATTTGTGTCTGTTATTTTTTTTTTTCAAAATACCTGGCATGATATTATCTTGTTTGGTTGTAAAGTTACAAATTCTTCGATGGGTATTTTTAAATGATATCTTAAATTATATATGAAAAGTATTTTGGCTTAGAATCCAACACAGGATGACTTTGCTATGTCTGCTTGACATTGCTGTAACTCCCTTTAAGTTGATGACAGAGCTTTAAGACAGGACTTGTTCTCATACTGTATAGTTATATCTGCTAGTACATGTATAGAAGATTAGTGCATTTTTGCTGCTTGTCAGCTTCTTTCTTTGATTCACATACTCATTCTGTGCTTTGCATATTCCACTGGTCCACTTTTAGTTATGCATGAGATCAAACAGCAAAGTTGTGCTACTAGTAGTGTTTTGGTGTAGTTTTTGTTAACAGGTTAGATGGAACTGTATAGCTTCTTTATGCATAGTTGGTTGTTACACGTATTTCCTTATAATGAACTTTCCTTGGATATCGTGGGAGCCATGTCCACCTGTTATTAAACAATCTGTGGCAAACTGCTGAAAATAAACTGGCAAATAAAGCTGTTACTTGTGAAAGGAACTGTTCAGAAAAAGTTTAACTTTACAGATTCGACATTCATCCCTCTATACACATTTATTAACCATTGGCTTAATTAAATGTGTAATTGATTTTATGGAAAAAAAGGTGAGCATCAGGTATGTGAGATCACCTTCTGATATCTGGTCTGTTATCAGAAATAGCCAAATTCATGGAACTCATATTATTAGGCTCTTTTCTGTTTGGGTTTTTTGTTTTTGTTTTGGTTTGTTTTTTGTTTGTTTGTTGTGTTTTCTTTTTTTTTTTTTTTACATATGGAAAGCTCAAACAAAAATACCATAAGAGTTTTGAGTTCCTCATGGAGAACGAAAAATTATTGATGTCACTGACAAAATTTTTTCAACTTTGTGATTAACAGCTGTAGTTCAAAACATGAAATACAACTTGGCCAATTTATTTTGATAAATAATTGTTATAGACAAGATGGTGAGATACCACCTGGAGTACTGTATCCAACTCTGGAGCCCTCACCATAGGAAAGACATGGACCTGATAAAGTGGGTCCAGAGGAGGGCCACAAAGATGATCAGAGGGCTGGAACACCTCTCCTATGAGGACAGGCTGAGGGAGCTGGGAGGGGTTCAGCCTGGAGAGGAGGAGACTCTGGGGAGACCTACTAGTGACCTTCCAGTACCTCAAGGGGGCGTGAAGGAAAGCTGGAGAGGGGCTGTTTATGAGGGCCTGTAGTGAAAGGACAAGGGGTAATGGGTTTAAATTAGAGAAGAGTAGATTTAGTTTGGATATCGGAAAGAAGTTCTTTACCTTGAGGGTGGTAGAACAGTGGAATAAGCTCCCTAGGGAGGTGGTTGAGGCCCCATCCCTGGAGATATTCAAGGTGAGGTTGGACAAGGCTCTGGGCAGCCTGGTCTAGTTGAGAATATCTCTGCTCACTGCAGGGGGGCTGGACTAGATGACCTATGGAGGTCCGTTCCAGCCCTAGCCGTTCTATGATTCTATTTAGAGTTTTGTGCCACTTTCTATATAAGCTAATAAATTGGCATGCTTGACTGTTGCTCTTTTCAGCAAATCTAAATTAATTCCTTCATGTCCACTGACCATAATAACGGCAGGCTTCAGATTGCTGAAGACTATTATTATCCCTGTTCCAAAAGCAGTTTGTGAATACCTTTGAATTCTAATACACCAGTTATTAGGAAAATAATCTTGCTGATATTGGAATAGAAGGCTTTGTCAAAGTAACTAGAAAGTTTAACTTTTCTGATTTTGTAAAAATTAAGAATTTTATTACTTTAGTATCACAAGAGAATGTTTCCATTTAAACCCTTGATCCCTTGCATTCAACTAAGAAAACCACAATCAGTGTGTGGCCAGGTAGGTTTTGAAGCTAAAGCTGTGACACAAATGGCATTTGAAGCCCATAGAGCATTGAACCAGTTCTGTAAGAACTGGAATTACTTTTGGCAGAACTCTTAAAAGTTCTTTGATCCATTATAATGGAAAGTGTCTCTAAGCTATGAAAGTATCACCGTTAAAACTTTCCAGCAACTCAGTCTGGTATTTGTTCAGTTTTATTTTTACAGTGAAGATCTAAATTACTGATGCTTGGATTGGGATTTACAGCAGGGTTAAATTTGTGGTACAAGTATGCAAGAACCTGGAGTAAGAGAAGTGCCCTTCAACAGAGCATAGTCTAACTAGGGGAAGCTGGCTGCATGCTGGGATAAATAACATGCAAGCTTCTTGAGCAGGAAGCATAATAGGGTTAATATTTTTATTCTCTGAAATCCATAAGGGGTTGCTGTGATTTTTAATGAAGAAGGAAACAAAAGAAGGGAGCAAGAGGAAACTGGAGCAAACAAGGCATAGGGCTGTTCAGAGCAATAACTGTAGGAAGAAGAGGTGCCTCCCATAGCTCATTGGCTTTCATAGCCCACCTCCTTGCTTGGATCATGGTGTCCTGAGAATTCTGAGTCCTGTTTTTGAAGAGGCTCTTAAGTTTGAGACTTAGAGGATCCTTTCAGCAGGAGCTGTTTTAATTACATTAAAGGGCTGACTTGAATTCACAGTAATAAGAAAATGCTGAGTTAATCTATGGAGCCTGGATAAATCCTTTACAAACAAATAGTACTTGAGCATGATTTGCAGTGTAAAACATTTTAATAGATCCCAGTGTGCAGTACAAATTCATCATATTCTGAAAGTCAGGCGTTTTGGAGTCACCTGAGTCTGGCATTTCAACATCAGTAATTTTCAGGGTTTGTAAGCTATTCCATTTTCCCTTGGTGCAAGAAAAAAAAAATAAAATTACCCAGGACAGAAAACCCAAAGAATCTAAATTGTGACTTTCAAGCAGCTGAGATCCAGGTCACATGCTGGGCTGCACACTGCTGTAGTCCTGCTGGAGGCTGTAGTGTCATGTACCTGTGTAACCTAGTGCCCCAGCTGTGGGAGGAGATGAGCAAGATGCTGAAGCTGTTATGCGCAGCTCATTGCTGGATTTAGCTGACCCAGCCTTGAGGAAATGCTACTATTTTTCCTCATTGAGTCCTTCCACGTATTCTCCATTTCCTCGGCAACTCTCCTGGCTTCCTGCCCTATGGAAATATGGGTATGTGGCATGTTGGGTTGGTAAGTTTGGCCTTTCCAGCCATAGCTCAAATGTAGATGGAGACACAGAATTCTCAGTATCCTGTTTGGTTTACTTAAAATTGTAACAATCAGGCTCTAACTGTACTTTCTACTCTCAAGAGCCGAATCTCTGAAATGAAAACATTACTCCACACACCTGCATTTAATTAAGATTTTCTGTGGTTTCCATTTCAACAGAAAGAAACAAGACCCTGTTGCTGCAAATAATGTAATGATTTTGCTTAGGTTACTGAAACATCTTACTTAATAATATGCATCTTTGCTATATAATTTAATTACCCAGCTTGTACAGGCCGTGTAATGAGTGGTCTGTGTTATAGTCTTGAACTTCTTAGAGATGGCTGTTTTGCATGTCAGTGGCTGGTTTCAGAGTCAGGAACAGTGTTGTTACATGCATGCAAGTAGTGTGTTTTGTGATGATGCATCTTATTCTGTATTATTCCATTTTAAATCCTGGGAAGAAAAAAAAAAAGAGAAAAATCATATAGTAGAATCACAGGCAAACTTTAGGGGAAGCATTCTATAACATCAACTTCTGTGTCTCCTTTAACCATAAAGGCTAATTTGGCGTAAAAAAACCTGATAAGTCTTATGGTAATTTTTCAATGAATTGAGACAAGACCATAATAATGAATTTTAAAATACATAATTTGTGCTTTGCAGTTCTATCACTGAACTACAATGAAGCAATGTGAAATAAGCAACTTCATGTAGATTTTTTTTTTTTGGTGTCTCAAGTAGCAGTTGTCATGAAATGACTGCATTAATTACTTCCTTACAAAGCCATACAAGTGTATCAGTCCACTGATAGACATTTCTGCTCTTCCTGTGGTTGCTAATTTTTTTATTTTTTTTCAAAATAAGGTGAATATTGAGATTTGAACAGGTATTAGTAAGAAGTAGGCTCAAAATGACACTGTAATTTGCATTGTCAACTTAATACCATTTTCCTGTTGGAAAGCTATTAAATTTTACCTTCTGAGTTACTGTAGACAAATAGTGCCTAAGAGCAATGATTAAAATATTGAACAGTGCCCCAGTGAATAATCTAATCCAGTATGTTTGTGATGTCTTGAAAAGTTCATTGATTGGGGTTGATTCTTGGTTTTGGTTTGGTTTGGTCTTTTTGTTAGGTTGGGGTTTTTTTGCTTGTTTGGTTTGGATGTTTTCGGGTTTTTTTGTCTTCCTTCAAATTTAAAATTCTGTGAGTTTGAACGTCTGCACTGTTTACATCTGCATTGTTTTGTTTGGTTAGTATAGTTTTCTGAGGTACCATTTAGGGCATAATATATCTAATACTTTGCACTGATGAATAATAGGCAGAAATATCCTATTAGTAGTGGGTAACTGTTCCAGGCAGGCAGGCCTTATTTATAATGTCAAATCTGAAATTCTTAGAAAGTCTCTGAAAAATCTTGTTTGCAGCGCTAGAGCAGAGTGAAAAGTATCTTTTGGTTCCTATATTTTTGTTCCTACACCCCTGTTGATACACTTTGCCTAAAATCATGAGGTTAGGAGCCATCATCTTCACAGCTTCTCTTCTGGTAAGGAGTTTTGTTCATTTAACACATCTGGTGAAATGGAGGAGGAAAGGAAATCCATCAAATTATGACTTATTATTATGATGATATTTATGCATTTCCAGCTCCATTAGAATGAGTGTGGTGAGATGGAATTTTTGTGTATCTCACAGCTTGAAGCTTTATGGGTTTTACTAAAAAGCTGGTACTGGAAGTCCTATAGAGTTCTGCTGGTGAGATTATTTATTTTCCTTAGTTAAGGTCTTCTGTAGTCCGCCAAAGGTAATTCATTAAAAATATAGAGTATCAACTTTATGAACCATCTTCCAGAAATTATAAATTAGTGATTTTTTTTTCCCCATACTCATCTGTTTTGGTTTCTAGACAAACCTGCTTAAAATAACTTTTTCTAACTGATCTCCTTCTCATGCTTTCATTTCACTAAAACTGGCCTTCATATGCAACTCATAAAAATTTATACATTTCTTATGATATACACAACTATGTGTTTTTAATGAGCTGCCTTTGCATATTGACACCATTTGCCTAGTTCATTTCTGTTAAGGAACAATAATAACAGGTTGTAATGAGTCATTCCAAAATATTCATTTTGTGCTGATCCACAAATGATTGTGCCATTGATGGTCAAGACCATTTTAGTATCTCTGACCAATCATTAAGGAAAACAGGGACCATGAAGTGTGCTATTGTAATGCTTACCCTTTAATAGATTTATGAAGTCAGGCCTTGAGTGATCAGGAATCTCATCCAGTTACAGTCTAGCTGAAGGAACTGTAACATGCAATGCGTTCATTGCTTTAATCATAATTCATCTACTTCTCCCCCCACTAATTAGTATTCTAGGTGAACATGTGCCCAGTCCAATGTCTAAAAATAAAACAAGTTGCTACTAATCCTTGTACCTTTAGAAGTAATAGGCATACCATGGTTTGAAAAAAATCAAGAGATGGTTGATTTCAAAAGAGGCCTTACCCCCAGAAGTATCTCAAGTGTGGTGTGTATTTCTAAGCTATTTAAATGACTTCATAAAAAATTTTTTGACTTTGCCTAGTCTAAAGTCACTGCAAAGCATTTGATATTTTACATCTTAAGAAACACTGAGCACTAAAGAGGCAAAAACTTCAATCTCCAGTTTTTTAATTGGACTTCAATTGATCTTACAAAGATAGGCAGACAGATAAGAGCAAGAAGAGCTACTGGCAGTGGCAAAGGTTTAACTCTATCCTGACTGTACCTCTCTTAACTGGCATGTCCTTTAATGATGAGATCCCACAGAGGCAGGGGTCAGGGCAGCATGTGGAATGTATGATGCACTAGCAGCTTTGCTCTCAGGGATTTTAGAGGGAAAAAGGCCCCCTCACTCCATTTTAAACAAATGTGCTGAAACAAAGACGTAAAGGTTTAAAGCTCATGAATTATTACATTCTGTGAGAGGAAAAATACAGATTTGATTGGCATCTTAATCAGTTGGAAAAAATGATCAACTACAAACCCTACATAGAGCAATAACCTGTTAGGAATTAAGTTACAAATGCAGGTTGTCCAGGCTGCTGTTACATTTGTGGTGGGTTGTCTGTGACTGGATACCAGATGTCCACCAAAGTCATTCTGTCACTCTTCCTCCTCTGCTGGACAGGGGAGACCAAATACGGTGGAAAGCTCATGGGTTGAGATACAGAGAAATCACTCAGCCGTTACCATCATGGGCAAACCAGACAACTTATTACCAATTAAATCAGAGTAGGCTAAGGAGAAATAAAAACTAAATCTTAAAATGCTTTTTACCCACCACTTCCTTCCCAGGCTCAATTTTTCTCCCAAGTTTTCTTCCTCCTCCCCCTGAGCTGCACAAGGGGATGGAGAATGGGAGTTGTGGTCAGTTTACCACACATTATTTCTGCCACCTCTTCCTCCTCAGGTGGAAGGCTCCTCACACTCTCGCCCTGCTCCAGCATGGCACCCTCTCATAGGAGACAGTCCCCATAAGCTGCTGTTCTTCACAAACTGCTCCATCATGGGTCCCTTCTGGTGGGGTGCAGTCCTTCAAAAACAGAGTGCTCCAGTGTGGGTCCCCCACAGGGTCACAAGTCCTGGCAACAAACTTGCTCCAATTTCGACTTCTCTCTGTCACCAGAGCTTCACAGGTCTTACCAGGAGCCTGCTCCAGTGATAGCTTCCCACAGGGTCACAGCCTCCTTCAGGCATCCACCTGCTCCAGTGTGGGGTTCTCCACAGGCTGCAGGTGGATATCATTAACTTCCGTAGGCTGCAAGGTGACAGCCTGCCTCACCTTGGTCTTCACCACAGGCTGCAGGTAAATCTCTTCTCTGTCTCCTGTTTTATTTCCCCCTCCTTCTTTAATGTGCTATCCTAGAGGTGCTGCCACTATTGCTGATGGGCTTGGCCTTAGCCAGTGGCAGGTCCATCTTGGAGCCATCTGGCATTGGTTCTATCAGACACTGGAGAAACTTCTAGCACTTCTCAGAGAAGCCACTCCTTTAGCCCCCTGGTAGGAAGACTATTTCAGTCCCTTTTGTCTTGTCTGAAATGTATCCATTCATTTGTATAAAGGGTGTAAAGTGGATAAATTTTATTTGTCCTCCTCCAGATTCCAAAAAGAATTTGGAAGATCATTTTCAGAGAGAACAAAAAGTTCTAGCACAGTTTCTGCTGAAACATCTCTGCAAAGTTGATTTTCCTCAGGAAAAAAACCCCACCCAACCAACCAAATAACAATATCAAAAACAACAACAAAAAATCACCTACTTTGAAGGATTTTAGTTATAAATAAGCTTAGGAAACATGGATATGTGATGTTTACAGTCCAAGACTATTGTTAGATTCAGAAAGGACTGTTGCTGAGAAGAGAAATAATACTGCATATTCCACAAATTCAATAAAAAAGAATTAATGATTGGCATTTGAATTGCTATTATAATTAATACTTGCAGCAAAGTTCAGCTAACTTTGCCAGTAAAAGCCAAGTCTTCATTTTTACTATTACAGGGAAGTTCAAAACAGAAAAAGAAAATATGATTGGCAATCTCAGAGACTGAAGTAAAGACATGTTCAGATAACCCCCGGAGAACAATCCTTTCCTGCAAGGAATGCTCTATTTTAATAGTGCTCCAAATGCTAATTCAGGCTATGGAAAAATAAACATATGCAGCCAGCAGATGGGTTACAAATGTGACATAATATATGATAAGCTGTTTGTGAGATTGTGAAATTCAATGTGCTGGGGTGCAAAACAGCTTCCTACTCCCTTTCACCAAATATTTTCCCTGAACACATATAATAATATGAAGTTAATTACGTGTATTGGTGCTGTATGTAACCGTTTTTTTCAAATATGCATAAAAATTAAAAATCTTTAGAGTGCAGCAGAACTTTCAAGACACTATTATATTTTAACAAAAAAAATCAAAGCTTTTGTTCTACTAAAGTGAGATCTGTTTCAAACAATGTATGACTTTATTGAATATCCTTGTGACTTCTAAAATCTGTCTGTGCTATCAAATAAAGCAGGCAGGGGAGAAAGGGCAAGAGGCGTAGCATCTATCCCTATAGCTTAGTGCTCTTCCTCTCACCTCTCCCCAAAACATGTTGGCCTTCTCCGTAGTTTCTGTTTCCCATTATGTTACTGTTCCCCAAATCATGCCTTGTCATTGTCACATCTGGTAGCACTGCTACTTAGTTCTTCACCCAGAGGTTTTTTATGTACAAAAAAAAACCAAACCCCAGAGAGCTGGTAGAAGCACCTTCCCCATTTTACAGATGTGGAAATCAAGACACTTGGGGAAAATTGAGTTGGTGACAAGGTTTGCATAAGAAGGCAGTGGACATAAAAGTCCAGTTATCTGGACATAAAAGTCTAGATAAGCATTAGGTCATATCATATCTGCTCTCTTTTCTTCTCTGATTACATCAATAGCTGAGAGAAGACATGGTGGGGTTTATATTGTATTTTTTCTGAATAGGAAGTGATACCAATTCATAAAACGTAAGAAAATACTTTTTCTTTGTCTTTCCAAAAGGACATATTCTAAAATGGCTATGTCATTAAATTGCAGAAAAAGGTTTAAAAGTTTTCTGTGAGAGTAAACAAATGAAATCTTCAGCAGGCCAAGAGATAAGCTGGGTTTCTGTGGATGAGATGCTTTTTACTTCGATTCAGTGTCTGGAAGGGAGGTCATCCTAATCCCTGTTATCACCTGAGTTTTTCTCAGATATGAAAAATAAACTCAAAAATGAGCAGTGAGACAAGGGCTGGTGACTTTAGAAGCTTGGAATGTTTTACTTTGCTTTACATTTTTACTTTTATTTATTCACAAAGTAAATCTTTGATAGAAATTAAGTAAAAGATGCGTATATTGTATTTGAGCAGTCTGGATTTAGGTATGAACACTGCTTAGCTCATCCTTTCTGTTTTGTAGCTTAAGATGCTTTGCTGTTTCATCCTTCTGTGTCTTTTTCTTCCTTCATTTTCCTTGTCTGACACGGTTTCTTGGGTTTGTATTACTTCTTTCCTCCCTCAGAGTCCTTGTCAGTTTTAAATAAAAAAAGATTTTTTTTCTTGGTGGAAGAGCCACACACTAGTACATTTCTTCTTATTATATTTTCTTTATCCTGTTGCAACACTACAATACTATATGTAGTAACTTAAAAAAAAAAAAAAAAAGGAAAAAAAAAAGAAGCAGCAGCCAGGGAAGAGAGAGTGCTACAAGAGAGCTTTGAAGAGATAGGATTTTTTATTTATTATTAAAACATCAAATTGCATCCACTACTTAGCTATTATTTGCTACAGGAATGACCTTCTTTAATAAACATGAAAACTAAAATTTCTGTTAGGTTCTTAAAACACAGTAAGCTATAAATACAATGTAAATAATGCAGCTGGGCAGCATTATAACAGAATTTCCTTCTTTTATATAGGGAGATAGGGATGACCTTCATCACTTGCTGTAAGCTTTCTCTTTTATGATTTACAAGCCATTCAACTATTAGTGGAATTGAAATCTGTAACACTGTCAATCATTGCCCCATATCCCTAGGGAGCCCTTCCTCTTACTGTCACTATGAGGGAGTCTGCAGTCTCTGTGGATACATGCCAATGATATGTTTATAGCCCAAGCAATGAAACAGTGCGGTTTCTTTAATTTTCTATAATTCAGCAGTTTTGTACAATCTCTAAATGATTTTACACATTAGGAGTAGCAATGTAAATTAATGGTCACTGGTCTGTGGACTGAGAGTCATGGTAACAAGTCACTGGTAAGAAAATATTGGTAAGAATGTTTTAAACCTAAGCACAAATATAATATGTGTGATACCCTGACCAAAACATAGAAGAGCCTATCAGAAGATCAAGTTCAAATCAGGCTGTCACATCAATTCCTAGCCAAAATTTTAAGCTACATTCTTTTGTTAGTTTTCTTTAAGTGGCCTCTTGGCTATACTTAAAAATTTGGTGTAATTCATACCAGAGCTGATCTGAAACAATTTTTGCAAAGCTGAATCCAAAATAAGCTGAGAATGTGCTTGTTGCATCATGGGTTCATAGATGTAAAAGTCCTAAAGGGTGGTTATGACTGACTTGACTCCTCACTTGAGGGAACTCAAGACCTTGGTAGAAGCTTCCTTCCCACCCATCTGAAAAGAGATAGCAGCCAGCCAAACTAGTTTTTCTCTTTTCAGACAAATTAGTTCTCTTTTGTTTAGGACTCAACTACTCTTAGCCAGTAACAGACATCTTGAGTGAGCAGCACTAGGGCTTTCATCCTATTTCTGACATGCAAATGGAGCTACGTAACTTTCAAGCACTAGCAGATATCTGAAGTGGGTTCATCCCTGTATTTCAGTGTATAAAAGTGGTTTTGCTATCTGGATTAAAATAGTTGCTTTTTTTTTTTTTTTCTTCTTTTTCAAGATAGAACTAATGAAGAAACAGAAGTATGTGTTACGGTTTAGATGAGGTGTTATACTAAGAATGATAGACAAAGTGAAAGCAAAACCACATATTTGTCAATGTCTAAAAATAAAAGCCTCTCAATTAAAACTAAAAATAAAATACCTCTCAATTAGTCTTTCTAATGGGGATTGACAGAATCAGTTTCACAAACTTGTTGAATAATAAACTTTTTTTTTTAATACTATTAATGGATGTACCTAGTTCATCATGGCTAATTAGGTGTTCTGAATTATAATCTTCTGTTACAAATATCACATCCTTTCATGATCTTGGTTGTGTAATGAGGAACTGTCATAGTTTCAGTTATCAGTGTGGTCTTTGATGGATCAGTTTTTGACAACAAAGAATTGTTGATATGGCTGTGTGGTGAAGCAGTCAGTGGAAAATTCCCTTTCATAATGTTTCTATCTAATTTTGGAGCACCGCCACTGCCACACATGAAATAATAACACGATTGAATTTTTTTTTGCTGGCATTTAGCAGGACCTATGGGGGTGTGCAGGAATCAATGGGGGATCAAGAGTCTGGAAAATTGCATACTTGAGGAATTAATGAACTATAATTCCGTATTACATCCTCAATCACATTTTGCTTCCTTTTCATTAATGGAACTAAATTAGTTTTCATGGACAGGGTACTCTAAAAGATGCAATCATGCCTTTGATAAGGTTTTAAAAAAAAACAAACAACAACAACAAACAAACAAACAAAACCCAAACAAACAAAAAACCAACTTGACCTGCGTTTTAACAATAGTTGTTTTTTCATGCAACATGACAGTTGGAAACTTTTAGTGAACATACCAGCATCACCGACTCATCCCGTTGAAGCAATTTTTAACATGACATTTATATCTCTAGCTCTGGTTTTCTGCCCTTTGAGCTATATTATGGTTTTTAAGGTGACTCAAACAGAATTTTTACTAGATCTAGGAGGTAAAGAGATAGAAGCAGCAATTCTAAAGGCATTCAGAATGCATTTTTTTCCAACACAGGCCTAATTCATTATCCAGGGGAGCTGGCAGAGGAAAGGCCATGCTCTTCACTTTTCTCTGAAGGCTGTATCTGAGAAAACTGCAATTTCTAATGCTGTGCAGAGGAAGTCCTTTTGCTCACAGAACTATGTTGTGCTAGAATAAAATTGTTGGTGACTCCTCTTTGCTGTGCAGTCCAGCTATAATATGATCCTTCATGATTTAAAGTTGTAACTGAATGAAATATTGGAATTCAAATGAAGTTTAAATGAAGAATATTCTATGGTTTAATGGGGATTAATGTAAGAATCCATACAGCAAAAAACGTCCTAATAGTTACAAGAGTTCGCTATAAGATAATTATATCTAAAATATATAAGAGTTACTGAAGCTTGAGAAATCAGAGAGCTAATGTAAATAAAATTTGTCTCTAGGACTTTTATGACCAAGGAAGAAAGTTCCTTTGGAGACAGCAGCAGTGTTAGAAAAAGGAGCTGAACAGCCTTTACAAACCAGGTTTAAAAGGCATTCCAGATGACTTTGGTTTTTTAGCAAAACTGCTATCTTCCTGGTTTATTTCAGCAGTCTCATCTTATTTGTTGTTGTGGGTTTGTTGTTTTGTTTTATTTTATGCTCTGTATGATAATTATATGCATGTGGTATACGGGAATATATTGGGATGGAAATCCCCAAAGCTGTTACTATGTTTTAACAAGAAGATAGCTCCAGTATATTGTACTAGTTTCAGCCTCTTGTATTTCTCTGCTAGGACTTGTTTTTTGCATAAAATCTGAAATCAAAGGTCTGATTGAACAGCAGGATCTTCTTAAGTATCATCATATTTTAAATCTGCTGTCACATGAAAAATAATACACTTTTCTCAAACATGAGAGATGGGACTCTAGAACTTGCAGTAGAGATAATCAACCCTTTTCAAAGCTACTCCAGAAAATTGAGTTTTGACAGCAGATACATTATGTGGTACAGTGGACTTCCATTTTGTCTTACTAATCAAGGCCTTTTCCCCATTGCATACTTACTTTCTAAAATCAGATAATTCAGACCTCATCCATACTGGACATTTTAGTATATGAGCATAGTTGAGACACAACCTTTTATATCTGAGCTGGACATAACATCCTTGAAAATGAGTTGACATATGCAAAAACATATCAGAGTCTGACTTCCAAATGTACCTACAGAAACACCCAAACAAACAAAAACACACACACACAACTAAACCAAAACAACAAACAAATGAAGACTTATCTTTTTTTAACAGCTTCATAGCATCCTAAACCACTTTTTCGGTGATTTGTTTCTGAAATAATTTTTCTTTCAGTGCTGGCATCTTATTTATACTTTACATGTGTCTGGGATGCAGGTGGCTCTGGAGTTTAGCTGCCTTTGAAATGAAATCTCAAATTTAGGCTAAGTCAGTAGTGACTGAGTATTTGTCAAGGAAATTGCTGGCTGTTCATTAATCTTTATAAATATATCTGGGGATAATAACCCAATTAGCACTGGGACAGATTATTGCATTTGGGAGTCTCTGTTAATTGACAGTCTTAGCTGAGTGCCATATATTATATTATTCTATAAAAACTTCCAGGAGAGAAATAACTGAATTTCAAGTATTCACAGCTGCCAGTCTGTGGCATTGCCTTCTTGATAGGAGAAGGATACTGCAGCTTTGATTTGTATTGACCTGGATAAAGAAATTTATGAAAGAAGAGCTTTTTGGACTAAGTTGTGCTGTGTCTCTGTAACTTTGTGCTTGATGGTGGCATACAGGTTTTTCTGAGAGGAGAATTTGATGATTAATATTTCAGTCTTGAAGTAAGTAATGTAAAATGATAGAACTCCCTCCTCTCTTCCCCCACTTTGTTGAGTGCAGCTTGACCACATTAGAGAGCTTGGTGCTATTGCTGGATGAAAGAGCACTGCTATCTTTCAAATTGGCAATTTTATACCACCTTCAATCTTCAAAAGCTCTTATTATATAGAAATTCTCTAATAATATTCATCAGACAGCTAGCTTTCCATTTATTTTTTTTTTCTATACCAGTGGATAATTTGCTAATGATTCATAGATTCATAGATTCATAGATTCATAGATATTAGGGGTTGGAAGGGACCTAGAAGATCATCTAGTCCA
>JAOEGS010007319.1:8853-59084 GCA_025447755.1 Corythornis vintsioides | reverse complement strand
CTTTTTTATCTTTTTTTTTTTTTTTTCTGAGCCAAGTTTGAAACATTTGTTTGGATAATGATTCATTTGTGTTTGTAAATGCATTGTTTTCTCCTGGTTAAAAGGCAGTGGCCCTATCAAGTTCTTCCTATGTGGTTCTGTGAACGTTAACCTCTGCTTGGCAAACAGGAACAGAGCGCTACCATTTCGCCGTGCTGCCTGTGGCCATGCAGCTTCACTGGCTTTCTTATTTATAGCTGCCTCTTTTCAAGACTGCTGCTGCTACAGACCTGGTTCTGAGAGCTTGCTGTGGCCTGACCTAGCAGCATTTCAAACCATTAACTGTAAAAGAAAAGCGTCAGTAGCAGTGAATAGAGTTTAACCAGTCACTGTTGCATTAAGTGCCAGTACCGTTGCCAGCCAATGGGTCGGTGTCCTGCACTTCCCACTTGCTTCTTCACCTTTTGCTTCTCTGTTTTCTTTCCATACTGAGCTGCTGTTCCTCTTTGTTCTGTTCCATCTTCATTTATACCTTTCCCTCTCAAGTTATCACAATTTACAAATTACCTTCTATTTCAGTTTTCTTCCTTTCATTGTTGATTTTTTGCTACTGATCTTTTGGCTCCACTGACTTGAGAAAAAAACAAACAAACCCAGCCATTCACTAGGAAATTCAGTTTTGTATGAATGATGCACTCCCATTTCTTATAGATGTATAACCTGACACCTCCAAAGGTTTTAGAGGAAGCACCATATGTTTCATGGGCATGTATTGCTAGCATTGTACTAAGCTAGCAAAGGTTCTTTTCTCAGTCTACTCCTATTCATTTTTTCTACTTGGTTGGGTTTTTTGTTTGCTTGTTCTTGTTTTGTGTGCTTTTAAATTATTATTATTTTGTATTTAAATGTGTTTTATTGGTAAAAAAAAAAAAAAGGATGGAGAATTAATGCTGGGGGGCACGAACTAAAAATATACTCAAGAAATTCAGTTTGCTTTAAGAAACTAAGCTATACAAAATGAACATGGTGATCAAAAATAGTTCTTGGTGTAAATGTGGCAAGAGAAGAACCTGGACCAGAGTCTGGTCAAAATTTGTCTGCAATAGACTATTGGATGGACAAGATAAAATAGGACAGATCAGTAAATAGCAAGGAATGCCACAAAATGTGAATTGTTATCAGCTGATAACACGTGAGGAAACGTGAGACATTTTAAATGGCATTACCTGTTAATTAATGCTGCTTTTGGAAGGACTGTCTGGTGTAAAGAATAATGCCTGAAGCTGCACCTCATCAGACTGAAAGACTCTGAGGTACTCAAATGCCATTTGTAGGTGTTACCTGTCTAGGAAGGTTTCTGTGACCCAGCTCTGCTGAAGCCCCTGGGCAGCGTGACACCCGAATGCCTTCGAAAAGAGGCTTTATCGCAGAGATCTCTGCCCTGTGGCGACTGAGGTGGAAAGTCAGGATGGGGGGGGCTTAGAGGGGAGGGGAAGAGCTCAGTGCAGAGAGCATTTGGATAACTGTTGCAGAAGCAGATACATTTTATATAGTATGTGAGTTTACATTTGATATGGTGAGTTTACTGCAAGGTGGGTGAAGGTATGGATTCTTGGGTAGGTTCCAACTGAAGTGTTTCAGTATGGACCAGGATGAGCTCCTCTTGTCTTCTGTCACTGCTCCTTCTGACTCCTCCTGGTTACAAGCACCTCGTTTCCTCTTTGTATCGCATCTCAAAGGACCAGCTGAGTTTAGCTTCTGCTGGAGAATCCTTCCCAGGATCTGTGATTGACTGCCAACAGTGACAGAGAGAAGGTTGTATAAAATAGAGTATTTGTTGGACTGACACTGACAAAAACTTCTGTGCAGACCCAGATCACGAGTGCAGTAGGATTGGGACAGAACAAGACAGGGGTAGCTTCCAATGGGATGCTCCTTCACTCCTCTGATGTTTGCTTGGCATCTATGTACTCATATTTTCTTGCCTAAATATTTTATACATCCATTTTCCTAAGTAACTATGTTTCTCAGTTATCCTTTTTGAACTTGCCATTCAGTCTGAACTTCTGCCTACCTCTCTGACTTCCATCCTGACCAACATTTCTTATTTTCCTGCTCCAATGTTCTTTCTACACGGAGAGTGAAGGTGGCTGCTAGCAATGAATTGTCTGAATCATTAATATGAGTGCTATTTGATGTAGATCACATTATTATTGACTTCTAACTTGATTTCTTCAACAGGGTTTCAACAAGGATGCGCAGAGCTAAAAAATGAGAACAAAATAGATGCAAATCTTAGCTAACACCACAACCCATCCACGTGTATGTTTCCATGTATGTTTCTACTTGCAGAAATAATACAAATATCTTTGTTTTGTTTGTTTGTTCTTATAGTGTACGAACTGGAAAAAGTATTTGTGTGTGGTCTTGGCCATTTAGGATTAATACTCCTCTGTGACTACAGGGAAATGTAGCAGGGAATATTAGGTTCCCTGTGAGGGTGAAAGTACCAAGCGCAGCCTGTATGATAAATAAATGAGGGCTGATCAAAGGACAATGTGGGTCTGTTCAAGCACTTGATGGTGTGTTCCTGTGAGAGCACATGGTAGGGCTTTAAAGTATTCAAAGTAGCTAATCGGGCATTGGGAACGTGGATATTAAAGTCCAACTGTTGCAGGGCTATTTCTTCATCAGATGAGAAGGGAATGGCAAACCATGGAAGCTATAGAGACTTTTGTGTACTCGTAGTTTGCACTTTTGATTATTTTGTTTGCTTTGGAAGGTAAAGTGTGGTGGAGCTGGTGAGGTGAGTTGAATGCTCAGCAAGGTGTGTCTGTCAAGAGCCCATGGAAGCTGGAATTTCTTTCATGGTGGAAGGAATTTTTGTTCATAAGGGGAGACCTTCCTGGTAGTACCGAGGGGAGAAATTCTGCTCCCTCTGTCTCTTCCAATAATCAGAGTTAAGTTGCTAAGATTGTGTCTGGACTGTTGCTTCACAGGCCTTGCTTAATTTAATTGGTTTTTTTAATTGCTGAACAATTAAGTATAGTGTGAGGCTGTGGCACATTAAACTTTCATAGAAGTGTTTGATTTAATCCTGTTTAATTTAAATTGTATGAAAAAATAGTGAAAAATCAGTCACTGGTGAAACTTAGATTTCTGCACAGAAATGACCTTATAACCAGAAAAAAAGTATGAAGTGTATTTTAGGAGGTTAGAGAAAAGTGTCAGCTTGTGAAACCCTCATCACCAGAATGTTTGAAGTGATGTGCTTATCTGTGGAAACAAATTGTTCACAATCTCGCCTACAGATTGAAGACTTTAAATGAACAAATTTAACTCTCCCTACAAACCACCTCCTCCCAGTCCTATGGCAACCATTGTTTCCTTGGTGTTCCCCTAAGCCCTGCTTAGATTTCACACCCCTACTACATGTGATGCTTGCAGTGGTAATGATCTGCCTTTCAAAGACTTTTAAGCAGTATGGAAGAATTTACACTGTAATTCTTGTGTGCGTTGGGATTAAAAGAAAAAAGAGTAATAAAACACTGAATGCTTCTTTTATAGTACTTCAAATATATTTGGAGATGCAAAATTGCATACTTGGTAAGAGTACCAACAGCACACTACAACTTGGAGGGCTTTGTTCTCTTCTGTTGTAGCAGCTAGTCAAGGCTCCCACATTTTCTTCAGGGAGGATAAAGTGAGTAAGGTACCTAGAAAATGCTGGTGTTGGTGATTACTTGATATAATGACATCTAGGTATATAGGGAAATATTTCGGAGGTGTAACTACCATTTCTCCACCTCTTGAACAGAGAAAGTGATTATGATCACTTATGTAAAGTTATTTGAGCTCTACTGATTTTATAAAGCACTTAAATAGCTTTTGAGTAGGTCAATTTACTTTTGAGTTCTTCTCAAGGTGTAGGTTTAATACAGAAGATTAGAATGTAATTAATACATAGGATATGCAGTATGGTACTGCATTTGTACTTTATGTAACACAAAGCACAACCCTCTTATTCTTAGCTCATAATTTTTCTTTATATAACATCCAGTGTGACCCTGTTTTTATTGGCTAACGTAGGCTCTTCCTATTGAAAATACTGAGGCAGGGAATAACGTTTTAGTCATCTCCTCTGACAAATCTATTTTATAAGATTGTGCATAAGCCCCCAATACCTGCCAGCTGAATGGAATTTCCTTGTTCTGTGTGCAGCACAAGATAACTCTCTCGGTGAAGGAGTATCCTAGATGCTTTCTGACTGATGTAACAGTTATGATTTATAATACCTTTCTAAAGTTGGCATGAAATGTCACAGCTCTAGTATGCCAAGTTAAAGATCAAATGCACATGAAGGTTGAGGGTAAGAAGAGAGAGAAAAGACTTAATGAAAATTTCACATTGATTTTTTTTTTTTTTTCTTGCATCACTTCTGGGTAAGAAAATTAGTACTAAAAATACACCAAACTGAGTGAAAGTGTACAGTAGTAGCTGTTGTTTAAGTATTGAAGTATATAAACTGTTATTAGATAATGATAAATTTATGTAAAATCTACAAAAAAACCCACAACCTTTTTTGAATTGACAGGTCTCAGTCATGTACAAATAAAACTGTGCCATGACTGCTAGATGGTGTAACTGTATATCATCCCAGATAGGTATATCTTTAGTACATTAATCATTGCACATATCTGTTCTGAGAAAAAGCAGTTGTTCGCTAAAGAGGATAAAGAATGATTTAAGTGTTATTTTTGACTGGCTGATGCTCTCTCAGCCTTGTGGTTAGCACAGAACTGACTCACACAAAATTCTGCAAACTTATAGGCTGTAGTAGGAATGCCATCCAGATGAAGGTCTAAAAAGAGAAACTCTGGATCGAGTTTCTGAATATCACATTTCTGCTCTGTTGCCAATTTTATCTATTCAAAGGTGTGACAGTGGTTACTAGATGATTGTCTGTTTGACAAGGTCAGATGAAGGATGTTAATGTCTGAAATGTAAAGACAGTACTTGTTCATTGTAAGAACAAGAATGGGTTGCAGTTGTAAACTGAGTTATTTATGTAGCTTGAGAGAGATGAAAACATATGTGAACTTTACATACATAGTCTGTTTGAAATGAGCCTTCTTGGTTAAAATAAAACAAATCTGATTATTAGAGATTATTATTAGTGTTTATAAAACAAAATTTAATTTTCTACTTAAAGCCTGCCCAGACTGGCCAAATTCCTCCAAGCAGCACTAATGTAGCAAAAGCATCATTTCTGTCCCTGAGCAGTACAGCTCTCATCCTGCCTATGCCCAGGACACTAAAATTCCCTGTCAACCAACCACTAGGATAAAAGTAGGAAGAAGGAGTGCCTAACACCAGGGCTGAAGGAAAATCCCTCAGAAGGGCTTGATTCATAAAGAACCAGTTTGCCCCTTAAGCATTGCTTTTATGAAGGTGGAACAGAGATGACTCCCACTTATGCTGAAGGAAGACTAGGAAACTAAGGAAGACCATTGGAGACTGTGCTCTGAGCTGATGGGGGAACATATGGAGCAATATAAAGCATTTCATGCTATCTCATCACCCTTTTGTTTTGATAAGGTCTCTGTTTTTTTGTGTATGTTTGTTTTTTTTTTTTTTTTTGTTTTTTTGTTTTGCTTTTTTTTTCTTTCTTCATGAAACTGCTTTTAAGCATTTATGTTTTAAAGTCCCTAGTGATGTTTGAATATTGTGGAATTTGAGGTGGGTGAACAGTGAAGCAAAAGATGGTAGTGGCTCCTTGATTTACTGGCTCTAACCTCTGGAACAAGCTGTTCTGCTCTAGCTCAAGATGCCTGTGTTGGAGTGGGTGGGCCAAGACAAGCCATCAGACACTGCTCACACAGATATGTCTCTTGCCTTTGTTCCCTGCCAGTTCTTATCTGCAGAGTGTGAGCTGTTGATGCTTCCCATCATGTGTGTGGATGGAGACTATCACCTTTCCTGGGGTGGTTGGAGAAGGAGCATTATCATAATATCAGCTATAGATCTGTCAGAGGCCCGAACAATTCTGTCCTTTTATCTTCCCATCAAGCTCACCAAACCTAATATACAGTTTGTTTGCTTTTTTTCCTGCACAGATCATGTTTTGCACTTTGAACACTCATAAAGTTGATATGGACAAGCTCTTAGGTGCACAAATTGGCCTTGAAGATTTCATATTTGCCCATGTAAAAGGACAACGCAAAGAAGTGGAAATTCTTAAAACTGATGATGTGCTTGGGCTTACCATTACAGACAATGGAACTGGCTGTGCATTTATAAAGGTAAATTGAATTACAGATTAAATACTTTATTCTGTAGAAGCTAAGTAATGATTTCTTTTTAGATCTATAAAATCTTTTATCATCATATCTATTTGGTAAGTAAAAAATAAAGTTGCTTTTCTTTAGGTACACCATTCAAAATTAGTTCTGCTATTTCTGTGCTGCAACATCATTCAAAATGAGTTCATTTATTCATTGCTTCTGTAATGTGCATCAGCTTTACAATGTCACCATTGTATTTCATGGCCTACCTGAGGTGGTAGGTGTTAGGCACTGCTTGTATCTGCCCCCTCCTTTTTTTTTTTTTTCTTTTAAAGTGATATTCTGATGTCACTGATTAGGTGCTTATAGAACTTCTGTCACTCATGATAATGAGATCATGTTCTTTCTTTATGACTGTTCACAGGTCAGAAGCCTTTGCACTGTGTAAGAATAGGTGCAAGCATGGTGCTTCTTCAACTTTCCAGTGTTGTTGCCTTAGATATGTGGGGTGAATGAAAAGGTGATAAGGATAGGGATTAATACAATTTAACACAATTAACTTCAATAGCAGCTATGGGCAGTAGCATATATATTAATCATAATTGCTTTCTTCCTCATTATATGACCTCTAGATAGGATGTTTTGAGACAAGTAGAGGCCAAGGAAATGATGTTGCCTTACTTGCTAGACTAGATGTTAGGAGCCTTTAATCACATATTCTGCCTTTTTTAGATGCTTTGCTCTAATCCACTTCAATTATCCATTATTAGTGAGCCATTGGCAATTAGCTTTGATTTCTGTTGTCCCAGTTGCTGTTCTCATTGCTATTGTAAGGAGAGTTTCTTGCATGGAGAGGTGGTCTTCTCTCTTCATCCCTTAGCTGCCATGGATACAAAAGATGATGTGATTTACAAACTGGTTTGCTTGTCTTTGTTGTGGAGAAATGCAACTGAGATCCCACTGCAGCAAGCTGAGATGCAGTGGAGATTTCAGGAAGCATTTGGGCAAAATGGTAGCATTGTGTGTTTATGGACACAGAGCTCCTAGTGGCAGCAGCCACACAGCCTGTACCATCCAGTTACACTGCTGCTTACGTGGCAGTTTCAAAGCAGGCAGGGAGAGCTTCTGTGAGTACAGCTCACATGTGCAGCACTGCACAGGGTGCTGCTCTCTGCCTGGTTGGTAATATGGGGAGAGAACAGCCATCACATACACGACTGTGTGACAGGAGCAGGCTAGGAAACCCTCATCACATTAGCAAGACAAACTTTAATTTCTAGTAAATTGTATAAAACTCCCAGTAAATATATCATTGTCCTTGTACTGGTTTAATAATAAAAGGTATAATAAGAATGATGTAGTCTTCACAGGAATGCATTGGTTTAAAGGAGTTTCTAGGAGCTTACTTTGCTGTTGTATGTTTGGTTACACAACAGAAGATACACTGTATGCTAAAGTAAAAGCTGCATCTTTTTCATAGGTGGTTGTCAGGTAAATGACTAAGCAGATACTGTCTCTACTCCAAAGCTGGATAGAATTCTTTTTGTATATATATTTCCTATCCTTGAAAAATTGTTGCTATATTCTATTATGAATCAACAATTAACAGGAAATTTACCTATTTGTGGGTTGTTGAAAGCTGTAGTAATTTTACTGCATTTTGAATAACTGGGCAGCTTTTAAGTTTGATATATGACCTGGCCAGGTTTAAACATGACAATTTGAACGGCAGATTCTTTTCCTGTGAAATCTTACGTTGTTTTGTCTTACTAAGAACAAAACGTGTGGTCATTCTACTTTCACAAATTCATTTTCTGGGTACAGATGGCAAGATGTATTATGGAATTAAATTATCCATTTGAAGAATAACAGTAGAATTTGAAGCATGACTGACTGGTGTATGACTACATTATAAAATGGGGCAATGCAATTAATTTTAGGTATTGTCTAGGAGCTACAGATCCTAGATTCTAAATGGACTGTAGAACCCTTGAAACACAGGCATATCAATTGCATCTTAATTACTGTGACAATGCAGCTTCACTGTCTCCAGTCTGTTAACTTGAAGTGATGCTAAAAAATGTTACGTTAAAAAAAAAAAAGTTTGATATGACACAAGTAGTATAGCCACTGAATATTACTTGAAATAGTTCTGGTGTTAGCATTGAAGTGAAGAAGATAAGATGAATTAAAATGAATTCAACACATTAAATGAACACTAATTACAATCCGGTGTTGCTGTGGTATAACTTCAGCCAGCAACTAAGCAGCACTCAGCTGCTGGCTCACAGACAACTAGGTTGGAGTCAAACCTGGCCAGGGATATTAAAAATAACAGAAAAGGATGCTACAGATATGTTGGAGAAAAAAGCAAAGAGAGAATGTGTGGCCTCTCTGAAGGGATGCAGGTGACCTGGTTGCTATGGATATGGAGAAGGCTGAAATACTCAATGACTTTTTTGCTTCATTCTTCGTTGCCACACCACCCAAGTCACAGAGGGTATTGGCTGGGTCTGGGAGAGTGAAGAATCACCCAGAGCAGGAGCAGATCATGTCTGGGAACACCTAGAGAACATTGAAGGTGCACAAGACATGGGACCTGATGAGATACATCCATAGGTCCTGAAGAGACCAGGTTGGATGAGGTCTTGAGCAACTTGGTCTAGTTGTGAGGCCCATGGTGGGGAGGTTGGATTAGATGATCTCTAAGGTCCCTTCCAGCCTAAGCCATTCTATGATACTAGGAAGAAAATTAACTATACCAGCCAAATCTAGGTGGGGTGAGCATGATTTTGAATCCTGGCACCTGGTAACCAATGCATATGGACCTGGTTTCTGGTGTGTGTACTATACAATCCTCCTCATCCACTCTAAGGCCTCTTTTTGGTTTTAAGTTAAAGAGTGCTAGAAAGATTTAAAAGCCTGAAGCTAAAAATTGCTGCAGTATGTTACAGGACTCTGAGCACTGTCATGCTTCCTACTGACTCCTGCAGAGGAGGAGGCTCATGTGTGGGCTTGGACATGTGCACTGGAACTGGGAGCAGGTTTCTGAGATAGTTGTGCAGCTAGGTTAGCTGCTACAGTAGTAGGTGGCAATATGTTTATCTCCCTTGTCTCACTGTTATCTCACTCAGACTTAGCCTGAACATCAGTCTTTATTGTAAAGTGTTTTATTCAGGAAGATAGTAGAATGAAATTCATCTCTACAAAAACATCAGGTATTCTACTATGTCATAGTTTTCTATTAAATAGTCATGGCATAAGATCTTACATGACTTAAGCACTTGATAAACAAATATGATAGCATTTAACAACAGCAAACAATCACTGAAATTGTGTCCTTTAATTGTCTTGATTAAATCAGAGGTCATTTAAATTTTGGTTGGGTTTTATTTCCCCCTTTGATCGTTAAATTCCATTACAAAAACTATAAATACTAACTTTTGTTACATTATATGACTTTTAAACCATTTGTATTCCATGAGGTGGCATTTAGAATAATTTCTTATTCTTCATTTTTATTTTAGGGGGAAATACTTTAACATGCAGGAATATAGCTTGTTGAGGAAAATGGTGTAAGTTTTATCACTATGGTTGGGCCTTATGAAGAACAGCTCTTTATAGCATGTTTTGTAGTATCTTACACACACTTTTTTTTTATGTAGTTGGACTATAGTTGAGAAACTTTCTGTTCTTGTGCTTGCCAAGCTACTAACTTAAAATAAAACCCCACGACTCAAATATTCACACTACTGACACATTTGAGTTCAGTTTTAAGGCACAAAAACATGATTAGTCAGAAGCCTTAATTTCTACAGTATGATTGTGTTCTTTATTCCCCCCCCATTGGTTTTATATTCAATCCTTATTAAAATAATTTGTTTGAAAAATACTGCTTTCCAGAATATGATTTATGAAAATCTTCTACACAAAAAGCACTGCTGATAAACTCAGTGGTGTTGATGTTGTTAAATGATGTTCTTGAAAGTCTGTGGCGTCACCTCTTTACCTTCTAAAGACATCTCTTAATTCTTTTTTGAACAACAGCGGATCAAAGAAGGCAGCCTTGCTGACCAAAACAAAATGATCTGTGTGGGTGATCACATAGAAACCATAAATGGAAAAAACGTGTCAGATTGTCGGCATTATGAAGTTGCCAAAATGCTGAAAGATCTGAAGAGAGGGCAGATGTTTAAGCTGGAGTTGATAGAGCCTATGAAAGCATTTGGTGAGTGACCTGACTCTTCACCTTACTCACTGGGTATTGAGATTCCAACATTGCAGTTTGTTCTCAGACTGCAGACAAGTGTCTGCCCAAGGTAACATAAATGCTACAAGAAAGTGCATTTATTTGGTTCATTGGGTGGTGGGGTTTTTTTTCTTTGAAGTGGGAAATTTATGAATGGATTTTCTTCCATATTGCTTTCTCTCTTCTTTTTTTCATACTGCTTTCAGCAGTCATCCTGGTCTGTCTGGGTCTTGGTTGCTCCTTTGCCACTACATAATGATGCAATAGAAGAATTGATTCATAGATATGGTTCTAAAGCACAGATCCCTTCACTAATGCACTGATCCTTGAACCTCCTATCTTCCTCTATTGATATGTAATCTCTGTTCGTTTGTGTGTCACAAGTTTCTCTTTCTGTACCTTTCCTTGGGGACCACTCTCTGGTGCAGAAAGATGTTGTGGAAAACACTGGGATTCCCTAGAGCACCTTCTTTGCTGCATGCCTGCCTGCTCTCCCTCTCCCCACCTTTGCTGTGGATCTCTAGTCATACAGCAGGAATACTCAGAACTGGAAGATTCATTCTTCTGGTATGGCTAAGCTCTGTCTTTACCTACCACCTGCATGCTATGAGAAAGTGATATAGGAGGAATCCATACCTATTGCTAATCCTTATGTATATTAATTTATCTATGTGATAAACAAGAAAATGTAGGTTTAGCTCAGGGAGTCATAATAGAGGCTGAGTTTTAATTTTTATTCTCTCAATTTCTTTATATCCTACCTGAACTATAGAGCATTTTGATGTAATAAAAATGTCAAAAAACTGCTAAATTATATGTGTGCATGAGTCCTTGTGCACATCTGCACTAACATCAAGTTCAAAATTATCATCTTCACCACAGCAGCAGAAGTTTGAAATGTTTATTTTTAAAATCTGTTTTACCTGTTAGTGGTTTATAGCTGCTGTCATACACCAGTCTTGACACTTGGTGTCAGAATAACAGCAGAAATTGAAAATGAGAGAAATGTGAAGACTGTTTTTTTGCTTTTAGTGCTTCTGTTAAGAACAGGGGTTATGAGGTAATATGTAATGTATTTGGAGTTAATGTTCCTGTTAGAGTAATGTATAACATACATTTACTTAAAGTAGTATTACATATGTGTAGTATTACAATTAGTACCATAAGAATACATTTTAATATGGGTCTATACTTTGTATTCAGTGCTAAACATGTTACATAGTCTATTTGTAACAAGATAAATCAGCATTTGGTGGGTGACTTCAGCCATTATTTAATAGTAATTCCTTTAATCAAGTGATACATTTATTCTGCCTGTGATGTAAAGAAGGACACCTGCTTATTCCACAGCAATACCTTTTATGTGACATTGAATTAAGAGGTAGCCAGAGCTTTTTGGATAAGTTTTTGAAAGATGCACATTATTTTTTACCTTACATACATTAATTTACAAGTTGTAGTGCCCAGTATGTTAGAATATCCCACCACCTTAGGTGTAGTTAGGCTTTAGGCACAAATTTATTCAAGGTAGTGTTTAACCTGCAGCATGATGAGAATAGACCCAGAGGAGATGACGAACAAAATCCAGATCCTGCTGGACAAGCAGGTGCTGAGTTCCTGTTTGTTTCTGTGATAGCCAGAGAACTTTGTTCTGAAGCACTGCAAATAAAGGTTATGTCAAATAATAAGTTTTAAGGTGCTGATAGTGACAGAAGTAGAAAAAAAGTTGTATCAGGAATTACTTTTGAAAAAAAAGGTATAGCAGAATTTATGACACTCTTAAGACTGTTTTAAATTCTCCTTAAAGTAATAAAAGGATTAAGGAGAAAAGTTGGTCGTAAGTATGTAAGTGACTGTACCATATCTAATTGTTAAAACAAAAGCAATTAAAATTTCCTTTTCAAGACTTGTTCAGCAGAATAATATGGGTTTTTGAGTACTTATCCAAGAATGATGAGTTATAATATACCTGGGAAAATTAATATAACATGTTAAAGTCTTGTATTCAAGGACAGTTTACTAAAAGAGTTTGCTGTTAAGAGGTGGAATAATCTAGCAAAGAAAACAGTACAGTTAAAAACAATTCTGCAAAAATATCTCCTATCTTCTAGCACGTTCCAGATGAAGTATGTTACTGCCGTGTCAATAAGTAAATTAAAGCCCTGCCACATTTGAAAATAAGTTTGTCCTAGATCAAGATAGCCCAATCTTTAATGATTCCATGCTCCATTTACTAACTGGGGTGTCCTTACCTGAGGTTAAACTACCTGAATTCAGGCAAAGAAAACTTTGGGTAAACCCCAGTCTCTTGGTAGAGCTTTATCAGGTGTGAAATCATGACCACCATGAACCCAGTGGAAAAAAATCACCTAGCTCACTGTGGCTCATCATGACCTCTTTAGCAGTAGTGCTTGCACCACTGCACCAATGAAAGGTGGGAAAGGTAAAGTGCTAAACTTGCTACATGGTCTGCCTGGAAAGACCAGGATAAATTGCCATTTGGGTTATGACTTCAGCCATTATCTAATATTAAGTAATAAATACTACTTTTCTGTAGAACAGGGAAATAAAATTGTACAAAGTTCACATACAAAGTTGAATGTATTGTATTGGTCAATGGAAGTCCTGGCTTCAGTGCAGTGAAGCAGATTTGTCAAAGTCTGAAGATAAGAAATTGTCAGCAAAATTATACTTAGAATACAGTTGATTTATACTTTATTTCTTACATACATCTAGATCTCAATTAGAATAGCAAGTGAAGGTAATCTAATAGCCAAAGCAGATACACTGCATACTGATGTACCATATACTTAGTTTTGTTTGGTATTCTTGTTGTTGTTGTTTGCTTTGTCTTTAGAAAAGCTAGAACCAAGGTCCAAAGGTGGAACTCTGCCAGAGACTAAAATCACTAGAGGGAGAGAAACACTTCGTCTGAGAACCAAAGGTCCTGCTACTGTGGAGGAAATGGTTGGTCATCTTGGATTCTTTCAATAGTTTAATCATCTAGCATTTGATTTATTCTTTCTCAAGATTAAGAAGGTAAAAGGAATGTTACAAAGCTTGAAGGACTTAAGAAGATGACTTCTTAATGGAGAAATACATGAAGTTGAACACTAGCAGAGATAGGATGGAGCTGAGTCTGGAAACAGCCTATATTTAGATGTCATCCATTAAATGGGTGAATTTAAGGTAGCTTAGGCTAAGGAGTGCTGAAAAGAGGGAAAAGGGTGGAGGGAAATGCAGGCAGTTGAAGACTTGGTTCTGTTTCTGACACTGCAGAGTGTACTGAGCTGGTGTAAGAGTTTTTTAGGAGAGGCTAATATATGTTTACATGAATATATGTAAAAACAGCATTAGGATTTGGAAGAAGAAATGATATTTATTCTGAGTTCCCCTAAAGGTGTTGAGGGTTTGATGAAGATCTGTATTGTTTAGGTTGTCATAGCTGTGTGGCTTGACATTAGGGGGAAAGCTCTGGTTTGTGACAAGAGGGAAAGAGACTGTAATAATGTGTTTTACTTCTTATTTTTGTGACTCTAGGTAGCTAGGAAGGGGGTAAGGAAAATCAATGGCAAAGTGCTGGTTATTTTGAAATCTGCATGGATATAATAATAGTTTTGCTCTTTTCTCCCTTTATTTCAACAAAGCCAACTGAAGTTGAAGAAAAAGCAATCAAAAAAGTGGATGAGCTTCTTGAAACATACATGGGGATAAGAGATATTGAATTAGGTGAGTTCTTAACAGATAAATTACTGCAAGATTAAATAATTTCTCATTTTCTATAGTCTAAAATTTATCAAGTGCTTTGGTCTCTGATTTCAAGCAAAGCAAAATTTGTCCAGCTTCCAGTCTCAAAAACCTGCCTGTACTTCTGCAAATGTGTGTGTCTGTAACAGAAAGAATGCCTCACTTCAAGCCTCGTGATTTAACTAATTAATCCTTTGTTCTTCCTGCACATTGTCTCTACAATGTAGCATGAATTATTTAGTTGTTTGCCATTAACCATCATCTCTGTATTCTTTCTGGTATATATTTTCTAGGGGGCTTCAGTGTACCACACTTAAGGATTGTTAAGGAAAAGCATGTCTGTTGGCTTTTTTGTTCTTTTGCCCCTTGGCTCAGATGCATCAAAGTTGATTACTAAAATTTGAATGAGATCTTCATCAGTGAAAGGGCAACTATTTAGCAGCGGAGCTGACGGAGTAATTGCATTAATTTCTCTAGTTCTCTAGAGCCTGTGTTCTGAAGAACATGGATTGTTTTCCAGAATATTTTCTAGCTATTGCAGTCATCAATTTATAATGAAATAAACTCTTCAACCCCAGTGTCATTAGTTCCTTAAAACTGCACCAAACTTCTTTTTAGAGTTCTTGCTTCTCCCTGTTAACCTGACAACTAAATAGGAACTTGAGTTTGCTTGGGAAGAAGCTGAAGTCTAGCTGAGTAAGAAGTGCTGCTGTGGCTGGGATAATCCTTGTATGGTCTTGTGGAACTGCTAATAATATGAGATTTAATGAAGATTTATTTTTTTTTTCCCCAATAACACCTAAAAAAAAAAACAACCCCAAAAAAACCCCCCAAAAAACCAAAACAACAACCCGAAAGAAACCACACCAAGAATTAGGAAGGGATAACCTACATGGAAAGTGATATTGAAGAGAAAGCTTTTATGAGAGAGAAGTGGAGGAGGCAAAGCAGAAGACAAAATAGGTCTGTCATGAAGCGAATGGCAAAACAAGAGTTGCATAGGCAGCACTTGGCACAGACAGCAATAGTAGAGTATCTGAATAGCCAAAAGTCCATTCTTGTCTGCTCTTACTGGCAAGCATCTGACTGGCAGCTTCTACTAGTTTTCTCACAGGAAAAAATCTAGGTGAAGTATGACTTGTCCCCCAGCCTAAGCTAAAGGTGGACTTACTCCTCCACTTTGTCCGTCTCTGGCTCAGACTTCAAAGCTCAGTCTTGTGCCAGTTGTTCCTATGGGAGCTGTTTTTGTCTTGTAGCTGTTGCAGTCCCTGCTCAGGCTGAGCTTCTGGAGACCTCTGTCCTTGCAGGTTACCTCCAAGGTCCTCAGGCTCCTGGCCCTAGAGGAATAAATGGCTACAGATCTTCTGTGTTTGGTGTCCAGAGCCCAGAATCCTTTGATTCTAGACTAGAGCATGGCTTCTTGGGGCACTGAGCTGTGCTATGCTCTGCGCTGGGGCAGAGAAGCAAGTTCCTATAGGAACTGGTATTCTCTGTGGTCTTGGCCCTCAACTATAATGGGATGGCTCTTGTACAGTAGACTGAGGAATTCAGCTTTCAGCACTGCAAAGGCTGAGCTGATTGCCAAGCACCTGGTCTACCATGAATTCCTTGGGTTTGGCTTTGGTTTGTTTTTCCAGAAGATCTAATGTCCTTCATGTATGTAATTTGGAAAGTTTCAAAGAATGCCTTAGAAGAATACTGAAGGAAGGAAGAACTCTTTGTCCTCAAAGACGCTCTCTTCTTCCCAGCAGGGTTATTGTTTTGCCCTTCACCTCTTCTTTCTCTTCTTCCCAAAAAGGCAGTGAAACAAAGAGAAACTGTCAGGAGTTAAAGACTACAGGGTTCAGCTTTGGTTTGCACCTTTGAAGCCATTTCCTCAAGTCCAAATCTTAGAGTCAAGGGGCCAATGGTGATGCAAAAAAAAAAAACAAAAAAAACAAAACCAAAACAAAACTGTGTTATCATATTTAAACAATCAGCATTAGGAAAAGAGATCTAATCACCTGTCACAAATCTGTTCAATTTACAAATGTCAGTTTTTCAGATACTGGATGTGATCAGTCACCCTTGAAAATGAAATATGAGGAAATGAATCATTCAGAGAATGCCAATCACCACTCAGATAGAAATATCACTCATTATTGAAGCAGGATTAGTTAAAAATGCAAGTCATCACAATGCCACAGCCGTCAAGTGATTAAGATCTCAATCATTGTTCACTCCCATGCAGTTCTGTTTGTCAGAAGCTTTGGATGTCAGTTAATATTGCTCTTTCATCTCCATTAAAATGACATTTCCATTGTGTGATTGAATTATAAAATAGTACCCTAGATTTAAGCCAGCTGTTAGGAAAAAAGTAAAGGAGAAAAAAATATATAGACAGAATTAAAGATGAGGTAAGGACCATCATTTTTGCATAGTTAAGTATCTTGACAGTTTCAAGAATGACTGGCTCAATTCACAAATCCCTAGGTTGGAGAAAAGTGCTTGGAAATCACTTAATGGAAATGTATACACTTGCCTATTTTTCCTTTAGTGCAGATTTTTACCTTCAGAGATCTAAATGCCTTTGAGATTTACATACCTGCCTTTTGAATGCACTTTTACCTTTCTAACTCTTGACTCTGTTTTACTGAAAACTGGACTTCATCTGCAGGAAGAACACTTGGCTCTGGAAACTTATTCCTCAACCATTTTATGGGCACATTAGAAATTGAGTGAGGGCTTGACTTCAGCCTTTTTAAAAACATAAATGTGCTATTGAGAGAGAATTTAGGTTATTTTAAGTCCCGTCAGTGCTTTCTGGTAAAGGAATGTCAATAGAAGGGAATTGTGAAGCAGCATTAGTGAAAAACACTGGTTACAATTATTTAATTTTTTTTTTGATCAGTGAGACTTGTATGTTATGGATTATATTTGATCCCAGAAATTATGGGAGAAAGGAAGCCTGGATCTATGGGATCCAGTCCCAGAATGCTACTGATGGAAAAATTATGGCAAAAAATGACTTCCCATCCAACTTTTTTTTTCTTTCAGCATCTTTTGGCTAACTCTTCATCTGCTCTTTTTTTGTTCTATTTTGTTCTGATATTATGCTTTTGTATTATTTCTTTTTGTTGTTCCCTATAATGTTGACAGACATTACATAACTCTGCATGTTTTCTATCTCTGATTTTCAAACCTATTCTCAGCTCCTGACTTTATTTTTCACTTACTGTCCAGTCAAAATGTCCTGTCAGGTTTAAACTTTTTGTCACTAAACTTCTTCTTTGGCTCACTAATCCAACCCAGTAATATCAGATAGAGGTTTTTATCTTGAAATGCTTTGTCTAAAGTGATATTCTCCCTGAATCTGTTGTTTTCTGCTCCTTCTGTCACCAGACTTCCTTTCACCAATGATTTTATCGTATACACTCCAGGGTATATTGTTTATGACTGTTCATTTAGTCTGAGAGCATAATGAGAGTGTTCTGAAAAAGGTAGCAAGTCTGGTTAAACAAGAAAATCTCTTTACCTCAAGAGGAAATAGTACTTAATAAGAAAGAAGGGATATTTCCAATTGCTCCTCGAGTGCCAGATCTGACAATGTTTAACATGAAACTAAAACCAAATAATATTAAACACTGGAAACTGAGGTGACTTGCTTCATTTTTTGTCATGTTATAAGGAAGCTGAATGTGAATTTTGTCTCTTTAGAAGTGTCAGGCCAGAATAATAATATTAGTTAGCTTTTGATGGAAGCAAAGACCCTGATTGCATTACAGCTGAATAAATACTAGAAGTTTCTGTTAAGACTTCTGAAGAAGTCTTTTTAGAAGTTACAGGATAGAATATAGGTAGTAAAACCACTATGTAATGTACATAGGAACAATGGCAGGCAGATTGAAGCTTTCATGGCTTGTGATCCATGTGTCTATCAAAAGTAAAAATTAAGGATTTTGTGAAAATTCTTTGAAGTTATTTTAAAGGGACTAGGTTTAAAAAGCCAACATTCCTGTTCATATTCTGGGAAGCCTGATACTGAGCTTCTCAATTAAAGTTTAGGAGACTTATAATTCCTTTCACCACTTTTATGTTTGCTGAACTTCTCATATTTTTTATGTAAAAATTTCTCGTGTATAAGCATTGCCTAAATTGAGATTAAAAAAAAAATAATTTTCTGAGAACAACTGGGGCTATGAGGAGTGTGGAAAAATATTCTATTGGAATAAGCAGTGGGGGAAAGGGAGGGGGTAGCAGAGGTAACTTGACACAGAGCTGTCAGCCTCTGAGACCCAGTATTCTTCAAGTTGGCAAATATCTGCTAAATGCCTTGGCAATCAGTGGGTTTTCTTTATTTGCCTTGGGAGTTACACGTTGCAAACTTGGGTGTGCAAAGGTGCATGTTGCACATGGCTGTGCTGCCTGGTGCTTGCTGTGTCTGGATCAACTGCCTGTGGAAGCACCTGTGTCTACACTGGGTGGCAGAGAAGACAGGTCATAGAATCATAGAATGGGAAGGGTTGGAAGGGACCTCTGGAAATCGAGTCTAACCCCCCTGCCGGTGAAGGAACACACAGGGCAGGACACACAGGAACAGATCCAGGTGGGGTTGGAAAATCTCAAGAGAGGAGACTCCCCAGCCTCTCTGGGCAGCCTGTTCCAGGCTCTGGCACCCTCACTGTGAAGTTTTCCCTCATGTTCTAGCTTGTGACCATTGCATCTCATCCTGTCACAGAGCACCACTGACCAGAGCCTGGCTCCTTCTACTTGATCCCCACCCTGCAGAGATTTGTCAACATTCATAAGATCCCCTCTCAGTCTCCTCCTCTCCAGGCTAAACAGCCCCAGGGCTCTCAGCCTTTCCACATAAGAGAGATGTTCCACTCCCTTCAGCATCTCTGTAGCCTCTGTTGGACTCTCATTAGTATTTCCCTATCCCTCTTGGAGAGCCCAGAACTGAACACAATACTCCAGATGTGGTCTCAGTAGGGCAGAGTAGAGGTGAAGGAGAACTTCCCTCAACCTGCTGGACAAACTCTTCTTTATCTACCCCAGGGATACCATTTGCCCTTCTGGTCACATTGCTGTTCTATGGATAACATGTTGTCCACCAGGACACCGAGGTCCTTCTCCATGGAGCTACTTTACAATGTGTCTGCCCCTGCCCTGTGCCTGGTACATGCTGTTGTTCCTCCCCAGGTTTAGGACTTTACATTTATCCTCGTTGAACATCATTAGTTTTGCCTTTGCCCAGCTCTCCAGCCTGTCCAGATCTCGCTGGATGGCAGCACAGCCTCTGTGTTTCTTTAGGTATGAAACTGATGAAGCGGGGTTCAGCTTACACACATTCCTGGCAAGACTCTTGTGTTCAGGAAGGACCCACATCTTTGGCAGCTGCATCTTTGCATCCGGGCTGGGTGTGCGGTAACACGGCTGTGCTGGCACTGGGGGTCAGTACAGAGCTGCCTGCAGCCAGCACCACAGCAGTGCCCGCCCCGCAGCCTTGCCACAGAAGCCCTTTCACTGCCTCAGGCTAATCTGGGAAGGGCAGTGTGCTTTAACACACATTAAATGTCCCCAGGTAGTGATGACTGCGGTTGATCGATACAGATGAAAACATCTGTTTTCGTGTGGCAGTTATTTTTTGACTCTTGCTTGACGGATTGAAAGTTGGTTTTGGTTAGCTAAGTCTGGTGGACTTTCTTTGGTAAGTTTGGTAAATTTATAATTTAATGTTTTTAATGTTATCTTCCTTAATTTGTGGAGCTCAGACTTTAAAGAATCAAAGAATAGTAGGGGTTGGAAGGGACCCATCAAGTCCAGCCCCCTCTGGCAGAACAGGGTCACCCAGGGCAGGCCACACAGGAACATATCCAAATGGGTTTGGAAAGTGTCGAGAAAAGGAAACTCCGCAACCTCTCTGGGCAGCCTGTTCTAGCCTCTGGCACAGGAAATAGTTTTTCTCCCAGGAAATAATTTTTTCCTTGTGTTCAAATGTAACTTCCAATGTTCCAGTTTGTGACCATTGCCTCTCATCCTATCACAGAACACAATTTAAAAGAGACTGACCCTATCTGCTTGACACCCACCCTGCAGATATTTGTAAACATTCATAATATCTCCTATCAGTCTTATACTTCTCCAGGCTAAACAGCCTCAGGCCTCTCATTCTTTCCTCATAAGAGAGATGTCCCAGTCCCTTCAGCATCATCTTTGTAGCCTCCACTGGACTCTCTCTCTGAAGTAGTATTTTCTGTTAATGACAAAGTTTACTATTGAGGTTTCAATTAGGGCAGTAGATATAAATATATAAATATATATATATGTGTATATATATATAGAGAGAGAGAGAGAGAGAGAGAGTGCTATGTTGTCCTGTTTGATCACTGCTGTCTGTGTAATTTGGCTGTTTGATATATCTTGAGTGATTTATCTTAAACCTGTCTAAATTTCTTGCTCCTGCTCTTTCTGCTGGAACACTGTTCTAGGTCCTCACTGTTAATGGTGACTTTCTTTTGATATCTTGAGTAACTGTATCTAGACACATTTGGTTTTTTGTGTCATCTTGCACAGCTTTTCTCCTCCGTCTCCCAGTGTCTGTAGAGAGTAACTTCATGTCCTGGTTCATATAGAGAAATCTGAGGTTTAATATTACACCCTTGACCTCATTATCTTAAGGGTTGCTGTCCCTTAAGTATCTTCTATTGCTATGGTGTCAGGGGATATGGGGTGTAATTGGTAGGACAAATATTTTGTCTTCAACTTGTCAGGAACAAGGCACTCATGTTTATAGCCTGCTTCCCAACCAGACTGAGTCAGCGTCCCAGGAACTTCACAGGAGGCACAAAAAGAATCAATGCAGCAGAGATAGAGTTTCTTCTGCCAGGAAAAGAGGTCTTGAGAGTCCTTAAGAACCATTAGTGGTGCCCAGGAAACTGCATTACACTTGAACTGTCTCGATCACAGCAGTTTGTTTGTCAAGATTTAAGTAGTTTTTCCTTGGGCTGCTTTGTGTATTTGGGCACACTGTGATTCTGTTTGGAGCCTCATGTCTAAACGTAGTTCAAAACATCAAATTTCTTCAGAATTGCTCTTGCTGATGTCTAAAATGTGGGATAAGGCTCAAGTTTGCTCACAGCTTGTTACAAGTTTGCATAACAGCAAACACTGCGAGTTTGTAACTGTCATTAAAGTTGAGCTGAGTTTCAGGTCAACAAAACAATTTAATAAATTATGAAATCATTTATTAAATAACAATTTAGTAAAACTTCAGGGCAGGGGAAGTTTCTTTTCCATTTTTATCAGAGAGATTTTGCCATGTCAATACAACACAGAACATGCAGTAGACAGCAACCTGTCCCAGTGCAGATGATCCATGGCTTCAGAACTTGCTTCCCTGTCTCAGGCACTTGTAATACGTGTTGCCCACATGGACACCTGAAATTGATGTGCTCAGGAAGAAAGTGATGGTTGGTTACTTGCCCTGTAAGAAAAGATGGGGACACTTTGCAGTTTAAGATGAGTGTATAAAGTAATGGTGAAGCGAAGCAGACATTGAGGGTTTGATCTACTGTTTAGTGCCATCAGTTTCTGTGAATGTGACAGAGCCTGTGGAGCTTAGAAAATAAACTATATTCACAGTGCTGTTTGTGCTGTGTCTCTTTTACAGAGTCTTCTCCCTCCCTCAAACCATGAAAGCCTGATGCTAGTAGCTCTCCTGGCCTAGCTTAACTAGGAGACACTGCTGTGATGATGTTTAATCCTTCAGGGAGGTGCAGGTGCCATGACCAAGAGAGATTTGAGCCCTCAGATTTTTCATCTTGCAAGTTACTATCCCCCATTTACCAGCACCCAGTGTTGTATGGGATAGACTTGTAATTTATCCCAGAATCTGAGAAACTGTGCAGTGGCTAAAGGTGAGGGATGAGCACAGGAGCTGAGGACTGGATCCTAAGCAGAGCCCCAGCATAGCCATTTCCAAAACTTCCAAAACAGATAAATTCTGATACTTGTGTTAAATAAGCAACAATGCCAGGCAGTGTGAGTGAGTATACAAGCCACCGCTGTGTCCCTATGTTGTACCAAACCTCTCTGCTTTAACTTTTCTTGGACTAAGTTAATGTTCCTAGTTTTTGGTGGCTCTGGTTTCTTGTGCACAACAGCAAGGTCTTTCCCTTGCTTTTGCAAAAGTAGAGACTTCCAGACATAATTTGGACCTTTTTCATATTCTAGTGGCATAAACACAAACTTCCCAGCCTTGAGGGTGTTGTAAATGAAAGGTTCACTTTTCAGAGCTGGAGGTAGTAATAACTAAGGCAAACTCGTGCTGAAATCAGTTTGGATGGTATGGGAAAAAAATGTGGATCCAAGCAGAAGAATAATGATTCTCTCAATAAATGCCTCAGTTAATTAAAATGAAATTTAATTAAGATGAAAAAATTAGTCAAGTTTGTTTGAGTTCATATGGAAGCTTCTTGAGAGCACAACTTTTCAGGCAGTTCCAATCATACTGATACCTAACAAACCAGATTTTAATTTTCTCTGCATTTTACATGACGTGATTTGAGCCTGATATTTGAATTCTTGTTTCTTAAAGTGAAACATTCAGGTATATCCTCTAGGCTCATTTATTATTACTTCTTTCTAAACACAGGTCGTGATCAACATTTAAACTCATAAAACATGGGTCACTGTTAGCAAACCCATACTTGCTTGGTTACCTGAATCTGTTATGCAGGCTGGATGTTGTTGTCCATGTTCAAACCCTCTGACTTTTGGCTTTCTGTGGAAAATGTGACTGCTTTAAACTCTGACTTATGGAGATCTTTTCATTGTTTAGAGGAGAAAAGCATTCAGGTTTGCCTTTTGATCTCCCAATTTAGATCAACTGGCTCATGTAAAATTCTCTGAAGTTGCTGATAAACTGGTGTGGGTCTTATTGCTGCAAAAGATTTGTACTTTACCTTGGTTTTGGGGCCATGCTTCATGTACCTTCAGTAATTAATTTAATAAAATTAACATGAAGTTTTGTTGAATTAAAAATTAAACGTCTGCCACTCAGAGGAATATGTAATAAGCAGTCCAAGGATGCTCTCCTTTTTATCAGAACAGAATGTAGCTAGTGGAGGGGGATTAAAGTACAGAATTCCTGTTGAATCCTAAATTCTTTTGGTCAACTTTACATTTACCTAAGCTGACCTTAGCTGGCTTTGAAAATAGACATTCAAAACCATTCTTTGGCATATGTGTTAGCTGTCACTTTTCCTGATATTTCCATTGTTTTGTTTTGATGCTTTTTTAGCTGCAACAATGGTGGAAGCTGGAAGAGACAAGAAAAACCCAGATGAATTTGCAGTGGCACTGGATGAAACTCTTGGAGACTTTGCATTTCCAGATGAGTTTGTCTTTGATGTATGGGGAGCAATAGGTGATGCTAAGCAAGGACGGCTGGAATGAGAACTGTGCAGTTTATCAGTACCTATTTGGAAACACAAAATTATTTTCAAATCCATGCATCAGAACTTTAATATCTTATTGATCTGCATCCCAGGTGTTCTGTATAAGTATTCTTATCTGAGGCTCTCTTTTGCAAAGGATGATTTCTAATAGAAATGTTAAGATGAACCCAAAGTTCAGACAACTCCGTGGTTAAAACAAAGATTAAATTTACACGTAGAAACCACTGTCAGAAGTGTGTCAAGGAGTTACAGTTATACAGGTATTTAACAAAAATTTAGGTATTTTTTTATTGTACATACAGTTTGCTATTCATATTCTGAAGAGTGTTAGATGTGCAACATAGAGTTGAATTATTTTCTCTCTTCTTTAGAAAGTTTTATGAACGTCGAAAAACCATCTAGCTATATGCTGCAGTTCCCTGGTCTTCTGTTACAGAATCACAGAATGGTAGGGGCTGGAAGGGACCTCATGGAGTCCAACCCCTCTGGAAAAGCAGGTTCACCTAGAGCAGGTTGCAGAGGGAAGCGTCCAAGCAGGTTTTCAAAGTCTCCAGAGGAGGAGACTCCAAAATCTCCCTAGGCAGCCTGTTCCAGTGCTCTGTCATCTTCACTGTAAAGAAAACTTGTTGTCCTTATATATTCACAAAGAGCTGTGGAAAATGTAAAGCCTTAGATTTTCTTACAGTTTGGCCTGGACATAATATTTTATGTAGACAGAGCTGGAAGGAGCTACCCTGTTGCTGAAGAAACTGAGTTCAGGAGGAAAATATTCCTCTGAAACATGAGAATTAAGATATCTGAATGAAAAAGTCTTGCTTTCATTAGAGTTATAACATGCACTGTCTGGGTAGTACCGAGGTGAATAAATGTCATAGAAATGCTCAAACTAGAAAGCTGCTGCTTTACTGAGATGCCATATTATTAATAGCAATAGGAACTCCATAGGAAGAAATAAATGTTAATTTTTATTACTATTCATACATTTGAGTAATATCTGCGATGTGGCACTGGAGACTACAGTGTATGACTAAGTGCTTAATTCATCTTTGCATAGACTAAATGGTTTGCTGAGATGCACATTTCTTAATGGATGAAAATATGTGCCTGAGCCCTGAAAAAGGCATTCCACTAATTTTACATGTTAGGATTTCCAATTATATTGTAAATAAACATTTCTTTTTATCTGTTAATATTTTACTAATAAATCCCAGATTATTAAAAATGAACTGCCTCTTTTAACACATCTGCTATGCCTGCTATTATCCTTCTGCTCACTCTGTATTTAATGAAGAGCAAGGCAATAAGTTTTGTTTTTCCTCATAACTAGATTCTCTATCAGTTTGTACTGTGCTTGGTTTTCATCGAGACAAATACTTGCTCATTTATTTAGAAAAAGCTACTTTCAAGATATTATTATAGCCAAATAATCTCTAATGAAGTGTCTTTGGAAATGAAATAGAACAAGAATGTTGGCCCTGACCTGGAAAGGTGTCATAGCTTTTCAGTACTTTTATATTTGCATAAACAATAATCGCTATTACAAAAGTTTTTTCTAAATCACTACCTGGTTACTTTTATTCTGAGGAAAATGTCTTTCACTGTCTCACAGAGATATTTTAAAAATAAAGGCTATGCCAATAATTTTATACCCTCTATACCAATGATTTTTTTTCTTTCTGTCTAAAACTTACGCTTTGAAGTATCACTGAGAGAAGAGGTCCTCATTCTCTTTATTATTTAGGAAGGCTTCTAAACTCCACCTCAGTCTTTTGCACATGTCATAATAACAGAATATTTCTTCTAGTTATGAAATACTGCATGAAGTCTTATACATACTATTCAGTGGTCTTTTAATGGGGATAATCTCCAATTTTATAGATGCTATTGACAATATTTTACTTGTTTATCTCTTGATTTAAGGACAAACTCTGACATGATACAGATACTCCTTTTGATGAAATAAGTAGTACAGAGGGGTATGGAAGTCCCACTTTTTTTGTATTTAAGTAGTTCAGAGGTGTCAAAATTTCCCTTAATTGTTCTAGTGCCCCATAGCACTAGTGTAGGATCTATTGTACTATCTTCAAACAGGTGTGTTCATTATCAATTTCTATTTATAGAAATACATAGATTTTAAAAAGTAATAAAATTGTTATTCTTAAGTTATGAGAAGAAAAATATATAATTTCACAAGAAACTTTCAATTGTAGTGAAGCTTGAAACGAAAAGAGACTTTGTAAGAAGGTGGTTAATCTTTATGCATCCCATTGCACAGCTGAGGCCATGAGGATATATTATTTTGACAAAGGAGTGTCATTTTGGGACAGAAAGCACAAGGTGGGTATTGCTTCTCTATTTAATAATTAGAAATCTGAACCCATCATCTTCTGTTGCAGTTCAGCACACTGCCTTGCACAGGGCTACTTTAACTGATGTACTCTTGGTAGTGAAGAGTCACTAATAATGTATATGATGATAATGATGATGAAGTTACTTGTGGTTTGTGTAATTTTAGATGAAAATAAAAAATGAAATGCTAATGATTAAAAGAAAAAATGAAATGTCAATAATTCCCTGTTGCTTTTAATTTCTTCTATATAAAATTCAAATATCAATTTCATGGAAATGTGATGTACACAGATGTTAGTAACCAACATGTTCCTGATTATAAAATCAATGAAAGTTAAGAATTTCTTCTTAAACAGAAAAAAAAAATACTATGGAAAAGTTATAATTTTTTATAATACATGAAGAAAGTAACCCCTTGTGTTTTGTCTGCTCATTTTATTTTGCGAAATTGATGTTATTCAATCAATTTATCCTGAGAGGATAATTTATCTCATTACTTTCGTCTTGCTATTTTATCAGAGTAATCTTTGAGGCCCACTTTTTGTGTGCAGCTGTCACTTGTTATAGTTGCTTCTCTTTGTGGAGTTTCAGTAGTGTTTACATTTTTACTACCACCAGTAAAGTGTGTCAATAATAGTAATAAAGTATGTCTTAATAATTTTGAGTGCTCATTTACACATAGGCTATTTCCAGCACGTAAGACATAATGGTACCACTAACCCATTTAGTGCATTATTTGCATTTTCCAGCTCTATAATAATAAGTTGTTACATGAAAATCACACTACCTTGTAAAGTACCATAAATACTTTGTACTCTTTGTAAGATTTTTTTTGTAGTAAATTAATGTTATGCTAATGAAATACAAACTGCAGACACCTTTAAAACCTAGTCAAAAATGACACTAAAGCCTTTTCATGCTTCGTAGGGTGAAAGTGTCAGTAAATGTCAGTACAAAAAATCATTTGAAGTCCTAGTTCTATCTAAATGTTGATCAGAGCAGGATTATAAACATCTTGTTAGTGTGTGTTGCAGATGGAGGTGGATGTTGGTGAGTAGTCCTCTCAGAATCTGAAGTGGAATGAGACATGGTAGCAACTCACCCTGGATGTTGTTCCAAAAGAAACAGATTCCTTTTGTTCTTATAATTTGGTGCCCAGTATGCCAGGAGCTGGCAGATACATGCAATTGTTTGTGCCTTTACTTCCAGAATTCATGCTATATTTGAATGATGGAAAAGACACCATTATTTTTCTCTGTAAGCAATATTCTTTAGATGCAACAAGGGGATTTAGTGAAATCTGGTCTTCATAAAGTCCTGAGCTCATAATCTTACAGATATGAAGAGTGATTAATATTTCACACTTTTAAAGGAACTAATTTTGCAAAATACTGATACTTTAGTATGACAGATGTTGCTTCATTTGAATTTGTTTTTATGCAGCTCTATTCATAACACAGTTGTTATTCAACTAACTATTAGTATAATCAATGTATTTGGGAAAGTCTCATCTGCTAATTGGATTTGCATCTTGATTTGAATAATGCATATATTTTAATTTCTGTATATTTACAATTTGTCTATTTTCTTTTTCTGTGTGTGTGAGAGAAATGTAATATAAAGCTCTGAAAAATCTTTTTCTTTGTATCTGAGAGTGAAATGTTGAAGTTAAGCTAATTTATAATATTTTGTTAAGAAAAAGCTATCAGGAAAGATATAAAGCAGGGAATGAAGTTTTAAAGTGCTCTCTGTGACGACAACAACAACAAAAAAAAACAAACTAAAGGGGCTTGTTTGGTTTTTTTTCCGCTTTTTAATGTGAACTTTTGCTGCTGTTCAAATGGAGTATTGTCTTTCATGAAAACAGCTCTGATAACTCCTATTCTAAATTCCAAATACTGTAGTAAAATGATATATTATTCCTAGTTTTCTTTCTGCTAGGAGATATTTCAGAACAATTAGAAGTCAGCGTGTTGACTATTTGCCCTTTTGAAATCAAATGATGTTTGCCATGAACTTCAGAACTCCACTCTAGCAATAAGAGCTTAGTCTGAAATTCATATTCAGTATTGTTTTCCAGCTCTCTGACTCTTATGTTTGTAAGGCATTTTGCCTTTAGATGTTGTTATACTTTGAAAGGTCTGTAATTCCGTTTAGAAACATACGAACAAATGTATAGGTTTGGATGTCAATGAAAGGGAAAATCGCCTGCACTTCTTGAAGATACCTGTAAATAGGAATAGCCTTTGATTAAAAAATATGCAACCTGCAGTACAGACTTTGTCCTTAGAAAAGGTATATTCAATGTGTGAAATTCAATGAATGACAACTAAGAAGAAGAAAATAATATTAGAGACAGCATAAATGTAAAGAAAATATAACCTTTTTTTTTTTTTTTTTGTAATTGAAACACATGCTTTAAACAGAACACAAAGTCTGTAGTTTTAACAGAAGCAGTCTAGACTAGAGGCAAAAAAAAAAAGTAAATCCCTGACGCAGGATTGGGGGTGTATATTGGGTACTCTATGCCAGTGGTATTGTTCGGCAGGTCTGCTTCTGTGGTTTCTGGAATGTTTGCCAAGGTGTACCACTGTCCTGCCCTGTTAATGTTTACCAGAAATGTGGGCTCATGGACGTAGCATAGAAATTAATGCCAAATGAGTTTTCTAAGCCAGGGTGTATTATCTTGGAAACTAACTATTTTTTTTATTATCTTTGAAGGCACATAGGTTTATCTGAACCTAAAGTTTACAAATTGTAGTCCTCAAAGCTTTTCTGTTGTTTCTCCAGCCATTATATGTCTGAGCTTCTCAGAGAGGGAGAGAGCATGAAAATAAGATCCACTGTAATACTCAACTTTTTTATTACTAAATATGCTTTATAATAACTTGTTTGTTTCCTGTCTTCCTTTGGCATGAACAGTTAAATATTTTATTACTAATTTTTCTTTTTGGAGCATGGATTGCATTCATTAACTACATAAAAGAAATAAGGTATTTGAATTTCAGATGAGCTCTAATTGGAGAAACATATTGCACCACAATACTAGGTAATAATGCAATGCTTACTAAAAAGACTGTTTTATTAAGTATTCCCAAGTCTTTTTCTTTGTCCTTTTAATAAGGAAATAAATTTTAGAGTGGTGAACAGCCAGGGAGGAAACAGTTTAGTGGAAAAAAGCTTTTAATGAGAGACTTACGGGTACAAGTTGTGCTTGTAACACAGATGATCTAACAACGATGTGTCTAAACCTTTCGCTCGACAGCTCTTCCAGTAAAGGCACCACTTCGTACTTCATACATATAAATGCTTCTCTGGCTTGAAACAGGAAAGAAACCATGGTAAGTCCATTGCAAGTCATTCTCCAGGCATTCATAATATTGAAATCTCCATCAAAATCCTTCACACAGCCTTTCCAAGTGTCCTTATTTGTACAATGTGGATTTTATTTCCAGTGAGTATTTTTACAGATAATTTAAACTGCTGAGCTTAAGTTTTGAAAGCAGTAAGCCTTTTTTGAAGCATATCTGTTAAGCTAAATTAATTATCAGATACAGAAACTAATTGACAGAATGACATGAAGTTCAGCTGTTAGTAAAATACCTGAAATGTCCCATGGATAATTGTCATTAGTGTTAACGGACCTGGTAGTGAGCAAATTCTAATGTAGGACTACAAAAGCAGAAGCTGACCGTGTTCCTTGTGTGTTAACAAAACCTGTTGTTTCATGATTTGTATGATTTCTTATCTATAAAGTGAACCAGGAAAGAAAGGGACTAATCATGATCAAAGCAAATGTTATAGACTTACAAGTATGACCTCTTTCCTGGAACAGAAGCATTGTGAATTGAGGTGAAGCTCTAGATAAAATTTAAAAAAATTAAAAATAAGGTAATACTCTGTCATCTTCAAAGGCAACTTTAATGTAACTTGTCTGTTCAAATATAACAAACTGTGAATTATCAATTGGATGTGTAGCTGGGTGATCCTGCTCTGGCAGGGGGTTGGACTTGATGATCTTTCAAGGTCCCAAGTCTTCTTTTGTGCTAATCTTCAAACTGTTAAGCTAGAGAGTTTACCAGAAGATTTCTCAATAATTGATCTTGGGACTGATTATTTAAAAGAAGAAGAAGAAAAAAAAAAAAAAAGAAAAAAAACCCCACAAAAAAACTTTGGCACAAAGAATAAACTGTGTGTCATGACCGATCTCAGTAACCTAAGTGGGAAAGACGACATGACTAAAAAGAATAGTGGAATATTATCCAAGAAGATGCCCCTTAAAGCTTGACTACTAGACTTTTAATTGTTTAAAATGAAAGGTCATAACTTGAGAGACTAAAAGCTGAGGGAAGTTCTTAATTCAAGATGATAGATGAAAAATACCTTGATGCACTAGTCATTCACAGAATGACTGTAAGCTGCCAGAGGGCTGCATCTGGAGGAAAAATGACTGTGGTGTTCATCACAGGGAGGAAATCCAGGAGAAGCTGGGAGGTAATGTTGTTATCCAGGGCAGTGGTGAGACTTTTATCTGCAACAAATATTTTCACTCCTGGTTTCTTCGGTTTAAACACCAAACAGATTTAAAAAGGCCTAATAAAGGTGATCACAAGAATCTTTAAGGATCAAACTTGAGAACCCACATTCTTTGGCACAGTAAAAACAACACAGAAGTGTGTTAGGATGGTGAAGGTCTTCAGCAGAGTTCTTCAAGCTAACCAACTGCGTTGACAAAACTATAGGTGCATATTCCATGGCCATGAGCTCTCTTCAGCCTGAAAACACCAAGGGAGATTTTTAACCACAAATGGAACAACACTATGGAGACAAAATCCAGACTGTTTCTAGGGCAGAACTTAATTTTTATGAAGAAAGGGTGTGTGATATAGTTGCTGGAGCACCAGCAAACAAGATCTGATCCCCCAATAGGTTCCTTACAGTCCCAAGAATTGTTTTGGCATGAAGTGTACAGACAACATAATGTTCCTCGGTTATGCTGCAGGCTGTTGCTCGGGACACAATTTTCTCCATTGTCTAATTGCTAGTCTCTAGTAAATACAAAAATGTCTGAGATTTGTACCCTGCTTAACTCACTACAATATGCTCTTCCCCTGTATTTCTGGCTTTTAAAATTTGTTGCTAGTCTCTCAAATGATCAGGGGAAAAGGAATTGGTAAATAGCATTGGCTGTGATCTGCACTCAACTCTGTGTTGAACATCTATTATTTTTATGACTGTAATAAAACGAATAGCAGTGGAACAGCTGCCCTGGGTTTTCAATTAAATGCATTAATACATATGCAAGAAAATAGCCTGTCTCAATAGTATTTATAGGGAAGAGAATATTTTTCTGGATTTGTTTGCAAATCATTATTATGCCTTTTTTATATGGCATTTGGAAATATGATAGTGGAGTTGCAGGCGTGCTGCTTTATTGCCTTCAGGTAGGATTATCAGCCTGACCACTTTGCAGTATTTCTTGATGATGACTATTTTCATTTTGTAAAAAAAATGGCTTTCTAAGCTTGATGAACAAGCCTGTAGTCAGTTCTGGTGTTAGCAGGAAGGTTAATGTTCACAGAAGGGCCTGAATGTGTCTTTACAGCTTTGCTGCAACATTTCTAAAAGAAATGTTGATGGCATGAGCAAAGTGTGTAAATTCCTGGTTTATTTCAGTGGTTTGAGGGCAGGGGGTAGTTGCTTTGCTCATTGTTTCCAAACTGCTTTCTCCAATGTGCCTTATTATCTTCATCTTTGCTGTGTCAGAATCATGCCTTTGACAGGTTTTTTTTTTTTCTTGCTTCCAGCTTTCATTCTTCTTTGTGCCTCTAAGTTTGTCAAGCAACACTGAACAATAAGGGAGTTACTTTGTCAGACTTTGTATTATGGTTTATTTTTCTATTATTTACAGACATATCTCGTATTTGAGGCCTCACTGTTCCTGCCATTGAGTCTGAAAGAACAGTTTTATCACACTATTCTTACACCTTACTCAATGCATGTGAATGACAGATTGCCTGCTGTCTATTAATATTTCCACCATAATAAATGTAATAGCGAAAGTCACCCTAGTATTAGAGCATGGAGATTGGCTAATTAAATAATTTCCATCCTACTATTTTATTTACTCTAAGGCAAGTGGGAGTTTGGGTAGTTTTATTAAATCTTCAGTCCCATATCCAGAGTAAGGAATAAGGGCTAGTAGCAAAAAAGACAGCAAGGGTTAGTATGATAGGAGTAGTGCTATGTCTGCATTCTGTTATTTGACTCTCAGCACTAAATTCCTTTCCTTTAATGAATAACCTCAAACCATTTGGACTGTGAACTTACTAGCAGAATTTCAATCTTCTTTATACCCAGTGCTACTCCAAAACACCACAACCAAGATTTCTTGGATTTCCCATTTACCCAACTGTCATTTGCTAGTTTATATAGAAAGAGAGGTGTGTAACAGAAGTTTGCTTATTACAATTAATTAGTATCTCATTTTTTCTTTATGCATCTTATGAAAATGTTATCTTCTGAAATCTCATCATTTAGGAAAAAAAAAAAAAGCCTCCCAAAAATTAAGCTAGACTGGAGTGTTGAATCTGTCACAAATCTCAAAACATTGCCCTCAAAAATCATCACAGAACGTACTTGAGATTCCATGGCAATTGGCTCAAAATCAGTAAAAAAACACACTGAAATTATTTGTACCTGATACTGTCTCTGTGAAGAAAATAGGTCCTGTGATGCATTTAAGTGCACACACAATGCAGATTTTATGAATTTGAGGAGTTTATTTTCTACGGTCTATCACCATGAATTATGTATGAGGGGATGATGATTGAGCACAGGGGTAAGTAAGCAGAAAAAAAAAATAGTTCTATTTCAACACTTTAATTGATATATCAGGAATATATCTTCTTTAGCTGGCAAAATAATTCTTTATTGTTTGTAGTGTAGTAAACTTGGATTTTCATATCTGGTTTGCACTGTCTGGGGTAGTACATAAATCTACTTTGAAGCATCTGTCCTGAAAAGCCAAAACAAACTATGTATAAAAAAAAGCATAATGCACAATAACTGAGAGCTTGAGATTAACAATAGATCTTTTTTTTCCAAATGCCTCAGGGAATGAGGATATTCAACATTTTTTTGCCTGTCTCACAAAATGTGTTGGATAGAGCAAGCAGAGGGAATGAGATCTGCCTTCAACTCGAGTGCTTTTTCTCCTAGACTGTTTTCCTTCAGTTCTGTATCAACTCTTAGTCAGAATGATTTACAAGAAAAAGATTAAAAAAAAAAAAAAAAAGTGTTTCTAACCCTATTGGAACAAAGAAATGAGCTCTGCTTGTCAGAGCTGATGAAGATGCAGGTAAGAGAATTTCCTCTGGAAAAATGTGGAATGATACTTATTTCTCTGTCAAGATTAGAACAACCTTTTCAGCAATTTCTGCTTCATGCCTCTTCCATCAGATTACTTCCTGAAAGCTTTTTCTAATTACCTCCTCATTATGTTCCTGTGGGGTGGAAGTTTAAAAGATTACATCGTTCAGACGCACATTGTGATACGTGTGAGTAATCAGTAGTTAACAATGCAACAATTAATTCCTCTGTGGCATTTTATTTGTCACTTTAAAATATTCCTTTGTCTCACAGAGTAACTCATAGCCTGCAGGAAAAGAATCTCAGCTCATTAGAGCTGATCTGTAGTTATCACTTGGCTAATATTTCCACTGATGTTACTGAGCCTCATTTATTTTAACCTCAATGTGGTATCTCACCTCTTTTTTGTTGTTGTTGTTGTTAATGTCCATTTTTTTCACATTTCTTTGTGTTGTCTTATTTTTTTTCCTGTTGTTCTTCCAGGCAGAGCAAAGGAGCAAAACAGCATTATTAAAAGCAAATTAAAAAACAAACAAAAAACCCCAAACCCAACACAAAAAAGGTCTTGTTTTTTGTTCAACAAGCCTGTATGAAAAATATAAATATAGGTAAAATAAGGTATTCCACTGTATGAATGTTTTTTCCAGGCTTTAGTCTCAGTGCAGGAAGAGTCAGTGTCTTCCACAGTGTCCTGATGTGAACTTACTTGTCCTTCCTAGAGATCAGTCCTGTTTCCAGATTTTCTGTGACTTTTCTTATGTCTAAGTGTTCAAGCAGATAAGAAAATAAGCTTCATACTCCTTGGTTCTAACATCTTGAGAGTGGTTCAGTAGCATACATTACAAATAATGAAGAGGTTACACAAAGATTGAAAGTACTGTGGCTACTGAAGAGGGCAAGTGCTCCAGACAAGGTAGGTAACGAGGTAAGGATGAGGAGTAGGACTGTTTGGTGTCCAGGGTTTTCTCCTTGCGTGTCTTCCCTGAGAAGCTTCTCCACAGCATGATGAAATGTGTGCTCCCAGATATAGGATAATGTGTCTGTGATGGGACAGCCAGGCCTGGCTCTGCCTGACAGCCACATAAAGACTGTGTTTTGCCCTGGCTATAGCCAAACAATATGTATTTTAATAAGGTCAGAGCTAAAATTGTGATGCTGGAAACAAAACAGGGGAGTGGTTTCTTTTAATGTGTGGGAAGGTTGTCTTGTGAAGCAGTGACTAAGAAAGGGACTATGGAGAAGAGGGACCTCCCACTGCAACATTATAAAGGTGGTTTTTTTTGCTCTCTGAAGAGAGGAATAGGAAATTGTTCAACTTGTAGTTACCCACTGCACAATGCTTACCAGAATATCACATCCAGGTCTGGAAGTTCATTAATCAGGGAAGTCTGAGAGAAACTCTGAGATCTAGATACTTTTCTTTGCAGTGGGATCCAGCACAGTTTATTAAGGAGAAGATAAAGGAGTAGCTTGACTGTACGTGAAGCAGAGATTTGATAACAGCAGCTCTCCTGTCTGGCTAGCAGAGGTATAATGAGATCCATGCAACTAAATTTACGTCCAGGTAATTTAGATTCCAAGCAGACACATCTTAAACAGTGTGAGTGCCTGTGGAACAGTTTAATAAAATTGTAATAAATTCCCCATTATTGGAGACTGTAAAATCTGAACTAGATACTTTTCTGAAGGAAATGCTCCAATTCAAACAAGATGAATACTTAAAAGTCTTATGTCCCAATTTATTTAGGAATCTGGACTGGAAGGTTATAATGATCCTTCTATTATAAAAAAAATTGCTTGGTGGTTGGCCTGTGCACTTTCATCATGTGAAAGCATTATTTCTGTAGTAGACCCAAAGTATATCAATTTAGTAGAGGGCTCTCAAGTCTTCCTCTGTGATTTTAGCCTTTGTACTAAAAGGAATGATGGCCCTAACTTTTTTGGTTTTATTGCATTGAATTGGTTAACAAGGCTAAGAGCTGATAGCTCATTTAAAGTTGCTCGTATCTCTTGAGCCAGTCTGAGGCAATAATGAAAAAGACAATTACCAGATTCATTGTGCAATTTAAAAAATCCACGTCAGTGGGTTTATTGCACTTTTGACTCGAGGCAATGCAAACGTGGCTTCATACAGCTGATTTCTGACTAATGGCAACTGACTGCTGGTCTCTGAGCTCTCCCTGAGCTCCAGATACTAAGTAACAAGGAAAGCATAGGCTGCTGCTGTGAGTTAGCTATCAGAATGCAAATGGATACATAATTTCACCCTTTGTTAATACATCTCTGCTTCTCTCTGCTTGGCTTCTTTGCTCTAGTGGAATATAAAAACTATATTGCTACTAGGAAAAAAAAAAAACAACAACAAAAAAACCAAAAACCAAAGTAATGCTATTGCAGTGTTGAAATGAAGATGGTATTAAAAAGAATGTCCTCAAAACTGAGAAATCCATAGTAAATTTGGAGAGAGACCATTATGCTAAGCAGATAAATTAATTTTAGCAATGTCATTCAGAACATGTTAATTAATGGATAAAAATGCACATAATTTAGTCACTTGAAATACCTTAATCTGATACACCAACAACAGTATAGTGCAGCTCTTAAATATTAGCATTCTGTGTTGGCCTAAGAACTACAATTTAATCTTACTGACTCTCAGCCATTTGCATATTCTTAGTCTTTCTGAATTCAACATGTTTCAGTGTGCAGGAGACTCAGCTGCCAGGCATTTCACAACTAGAGGGAATTCTCTTCATTTTTGCCCCAAGGGAATGGTTTCCTTCCTGCTTACTGTTATGAAGTTCTAGCACCAGAAGACTGGAGTCTTCAGGTGAAGATTATTTTGTTTTCTGCAGCTGCTGAAAACACTGCTGCTCTCTGGTTTATTCCAACTACATGACCTGTATTTTTATTCCTGATGCTTTGTTCTTGTTTTGGGAAAATCCTTACCTGCCCCTTTTCTTTTGTAACATATGGTTTGACCTAAACATAAACATCTTGTAAAGAATGTAGGAATCATCACAGAATGTCAGGGGTTGGAAGTGACCTTGAAAGATCGAGTCCAACCCACCTGCCAAAGCAGGAACACCCAGGGCAGGCCACACAGGAATGTATGCAGGTGGGTTTGGAATGTCTCCAAAGGAGGAGACTCTAGAACCTCTCTGGGAAGCCTGTTCCAGGCTCTGTCACCCTCACAGTAAAGAAGTTTCTCCTTCTGCTTACATGGAACCCCTCATCTTCCAGTTTGTACCTTTGTCCTGTCATTGGACGTCATCTGAATAATCTCAGATGTGCATATATAACAGTTCAGGTATTCCATGTCTGCTGCTTATGGGATAATTGGTTTGATTGTCCATCTTTTCATAGCTAATTTTGGTATTTGCAGAGCTCAGAGCCTGGTCTCCCTAAATAAAGAGGTAGACTGCAAACCTTGGGTGCTGATGTACCTAGAGCAGATTTTGTCACTGCACTCTTCGTTAGCTTTTTATCCAGCCTTTCTTAGTTTCAGTTTTTGAGCTGTGTTGAAAGATCAGTCACATGGTATGTTCAGTCAAGTCAGGTCCAGTCCAACAGTGAACATGCCTAGTTGCTCTCTGGATGTCCTCTGTCAGTGCTGGATTACCCAACTGACCCTTCAATTTTGTCTGTCTTTATGAAGCAGTGGAAGCAATCACTGTGTCTATTGAAATCGCATGAAATATGATAGTTACATCTAGTTGTTTCCACTTGATCTGACAGGAATCACACACAGATAATTTATCTTAGTCACTTGTCAATCCATGATTAAGGCTGCAGAGTGCAAGTGCTTGAAGAGGTATGTTTTTCATGAGTTTGGTATAATGCTGCTTGTTTTGATCTAACGGCTCATAAAGTCACCGGGTTTCTGAGAACCAAATGCATGTGTATGTTGTAGGTTTGCAGTCTTCGCAATTGCTGTCAATGAGAATTTTTTTGATTGAATAATTTATTTCTATCTAGGTAATCTTTAGTGCCTTTCAAAAAGAAATGTTAAATTATTAATGGACTACATATTTAATTTTCTCAATATGTTATTGGCAAATATCTGTGGAGAGGACAGGGCATCTGTCTCCCATTATTCTGGTTAAAAGTTTTAAGGAGCTCTGACTCACCAGATCAAAGAGGAAACCAAGATCCTATAATTTGATCACAAAGAAAACAGAGATTTGCTAGTTTAGTTTAGATAAAACATACATCATAATGAGAGAAGAATGAAGTTAAAGCAAATTCAGATTTGAAGAAAAATGTGTCTTGGCAGTTTTGAGGTTAACCACTTATGACATAGAAGAACATTGGTGGATTCTTAGTTTTATATTTTAAAATCAAGCCAGGATTTTAAAACCAGTATTTTAAAAGATATAGGGTGGGTCAAACAACAATAAGTGCAGAGCCATCTTCTTGTGCCTTTGTAGTGTTTGCTTTGTAACTTCTCTGGTAGTTCTTGTGAAATATATATTTAGTGTACTTAAGTTATGTAAGTTTTAATATGGATCTTTTCAACCTTCTTCAAACTGTGATGCTAGTTTCCATGATGAAAAGCAGCAGGAATCCTAACTCTCTATTTCTATAAATATTTTCAGTTTATTTTTGTGATTTGTGTGAATTGGTTATTAAATGCAATAAATAATAACTTTTTGCTTATAATTGTCACATAATTGCGTTAAGGTGTAGATGGAACTTTAAAAAAAAAATTATTCCTGACCTCTTTAAGCAAATTCTGTAGTCAGTCAAAATGTTTGTATGCCTCCTTAGTGAGTTGAGACAATCTGAGCCATGGATTGAATGTCACTAATGTTAGACAGCAAAATGTTCTGGAATTAGACTGGATCAGAATGTCTGAGGCATTGTTTTAATGGCACCAGACTGTATGAGCTGCCACCTGACCCTTTGCTTAGTAGGTGTAGTTGTCATACATGTGTTTTGTTTAGAAATAATATTTGCTGATTTCATTTAAGTAGCTCCAAGTGTAAACAAATACTGTCAGGAAAAGCACAGCAGTTTGAGGTGAATTTATTAAAATCTGCTAGGCATTAAAACAAGCAAAACAAAACATAGGAAGATGAAAGGGTTCGATAAAATTGTTCTCAGTAATTTGTTCACACATTGTAAATAATAACTGGAGTGGAGATTTCATATGAGAAAGGTGGGGCTTGGTTGTTTTTTCTACATGGAGAAGGTCAGACAGTGACAATTTTTAAGTTCTGATCCTTTTCAGAATTCATACCTCCAATAGAATAAAATTCACCTTAGACTGATGTGCCCATTTGTATGCCTGATTCTGAGGCATGCAATCTCATTTCTTGTGAACCCTGCTCTTTTTTTTTTGGCCATCTGTACATGGTACAGGATGAACAGACACTTCAATCTCTGCACAGTGACAGACTCATTTTCTTCCTATGATCAGCATTTTGTGTGTGTTTAATTTATTTATTTAAAAAAAAAAAACAATGCCTCCCAAGTTTGATTTCCAATTACATAAGGCACTGAAAATGAATTTTCAAGTGGCTGTAGGAGGAATTTATGGAAAGTTAACTGGGGAAAAAACTTGGAAAGGAATGAAACTTCTTACTAGTGCATCAGGGTGATGAAGAAATTTGTCTTTGAAAATACATTGAGAGGCTATTTCATTTTTAAAGTTTTTTTGTTTGTTTTTTTCTGAAGAAATCTTTTCCATTATAAGAAGATTACTTCTTTTATCAAGAATAAATAGTTGATCTTTTTTTTTTCTCAACTTTTAAAGAAAAAAAAGACTGTAGCTCACTACTGATTAGGGGATGTTCATAAAGGAAAAATAGGAGTCCTGGCTTATCTTGTAGGAGAATTTATAAGTTTTGAATTAGACAAGACAGTAGACAATATTTTAAAAACATGCAAACAGAATAAGAAGGAAAGTATGATGAACAAACCATTTCTGCTGTGCATGTTCTTTCTTCTACTTTTTTTTTTTGACACCAGGCTGAGAAACAGTTTTTGCTCTGCTGAGCAAAAGCAAGTCTCAGAGTGACTTCCACAATTCTTATAACATCTGTAAAGTTATCTTAAATTATTCCTCTAACAGCTGTTAGTCCACCTCTGCTGAGTAACACAGCTAGCAGTCTATTCTATCCTCTGAACAACAGTCTATTTTCTTGCACAGCAAGAGAGTTTTCTTATAGTCATCACATTCTATCCATAGTTAGGTCTCAAAGGTGAGGATGTGTGTTCTCCTAAGTGGTTATATCTGGAAGACTCTGCACTCTCTGCACCCCTTGGAAATTTAGTCTCTTAGGCAGTGTTAAATTCTGTCCCATCTTTGATTGCCAATGCATTGCACATTATGGAAAAATACCAGGAAACCACATGCCCTTACTTGTTTAGATTTTTCCATTCTTCTCATTTCAAGATAAGTAGGAATTATGTTTTGAAATGGGTGATTCACAAGTATAATCATTCCAGTCTGGCAGTGATATTGAATCATAGTGTCACAGCCTTTAAACACAGCACAAAAGATGCTACCATAAAGCAAATGGCCTTACTTACGTCTCTGAAACTTGTTTTATCATCTTATAGCTCTTACTTTAACTTTCTTGATTCCCTCTTCTAATGGTGCTATGTATTAATGTAGCAACAAAACCACTAAATTAGATCTTCATATTTAGTCAGGTGTGTAAATATACTAATCAGAAAAGCAAAGAAAAGAATAATCTATAATGTAAGTAAAGTGTCACAGAGAGGTGGATAGTCTGACTCATTACATTTAGCAGGAAGTGCATTTATAAATGGAGGGATATAAACTTAGGGATATAAAATTTTATCTTACGGTCTGCAAGGAACTCTGCCCTCACTGAGTGGGCTTTTACTTCAAGGGTATTTTTATCAGTGGGTTTCTTATTTTTTACTTGAGACTAATACTGAGACTTGTCAAAGCCACATTATTTTTTTTTTTCATTCCTTAAGTGGACTTAAATTATTTTTGCTACCAGAAAGACAGAAAAGCATCATATTTCCACTGGTGCTTATTATCATTTTATGGTTTTGAAACTTTTCTAAGGCCATCCCTAACTTGATTCTCAGGTAAGATTCATTGTTAATTAGTCAAGTTAAATGGCTGTTACATTTGTCCCTCTAAAGAGTATAAACTGGCAAGGAATGTTGACTCTGTGGCTGTCTATTTTATAATAGCTGCCTTTACCCATGCAGACAGAGTAAGAAATATTATAATAAGATTAACCCCTTTACTTGGAGGAGCCAAGTTATTCCTTTGTCTGGCCTTGTGATACTTCTGTCTCACTCTTAATATCCTGGAGGAGCTGCTGTTGCTGCAGGTGGCCCAAGCACAAAGCATGAGCGCAGTGCCAGCTCCCAGTCAGCACTGGAGGTTGGAGGGGGGTCATCAGTGAGGTGTATTACCCTCAGAAAATTCTCTTCCAGTTCTTCAGCATCAGGCAATTGAGAGACACTGCAGAATTTGTGGGTGAACTTGAGAAGGTGCATAGTATGCTTGCATGGGTGGGATGGAGCTCTGCAGAATGAAGGCTTTCTTATTGCTGAGTTGCTTAGTAGTAAAGTTACTATTGGGTTGAAGAGATCTTTCTTTACTATCACTTGTATATGGCAGTCTTGAGAAAGAAGAGTGACCTCTGCCACCCAGACTGATCACAATCCAGATCAATAATCTCAGTAGCTTGATAGAAATGTTGGGACCAGAATGTTTTGAGAATACTTCATATAACAGCTCTCTAACATTCCCCAGCCTTAGTGGATCTATTCCCCCCCACCCCCGCCCCATAGCTGTGGTCATTGCAATCCACCACACTTCAGATGCTGGGAAGAGCTGTCAATAGTCTCCTGTCCTTCTCTTGAATGAAAAGTGCACTGGTTTGCCATGGTCAGGCACAGGGCTGCAGCATCCTTCTAGCACCATTTACCTCTTATTTGCAGGCAATGGATTTGTCGGGCAGTATCAGACCAGTAACCAAAAGAGCTGCTAACCTTTTAGGAAAGAAGTTTTTCCCTTTCCCCCTGCCCCCCTGTTCCCATCCCTCCCCCTGTCATGCATGAAGTACTACAGTGGCAGAATTCTTTCTAACTTTATTCCTGCAAGAACAGAGCATACCCACAAATTATAGTTTGATGTGCTTCCAGGTGATAATTTTCCCAGTTACATTTTCTTGCTTTATTCCATTCCCCTGATTTATTAATAAGATATAAAGCTTTTAGAATTGAAGGCAAAATTTGTGCTATGTTACCTTGGGAGCCTCTCCTGTGAAAGGTAAATGAGCCATTTACCTTCTCAAGAACATCAACTCCTTTCATTGCCTCACCTTGCATGACCAGTAAAAAGATTAAGACTTGGCAATGGCATAACTTTTCAAAGGCTTTTTTTTTTTTTTCCTCTAATTGCTTAAGGCAATAGTATTTAATTCCTTCTGATAGGCTTTTTTAAATGAAAAGTGAGATGCATCTTAAAATGATGCATGGAGACAGGGCCTAATGTGCTCTTTTTCAGGAGACAAACACTTTGCTGCTTCATCCTCCCTTACACTGCTCCACTTCGAGCAGCAGTTGATCAGCTGGGCTGTTGTCAGCCAGAAGCCTCAGATCAACAAGTGGCTGATAATGCTTCCCTTTCTGCCTCATCGGGCTTGGTCTTTAAAGGCCACAGAGATTTAAATGCTGGATGTACATCGCATTGTTCAGGATATAGCTACATGTTGGGTAAAGAAAGAAAGAAAATTCAACATTTCAATTAGCAGAGCATGGTTTCTGTTCTATCACAGGGCCATTTGATCTGCCTGAGAAATGCCTGTTCAACTGGCCTGATAGAGTCATAGAATGGTAGGGGTTGGAAGGGACCTCTGGAGATCAGCTGGTCCAACCCCCCTGCCAGAGCAGGAACTACTATGGCAGGACACACAGGAACAGATCCAGGTGGGGTTGGAAAGTCTCCAGAGAGGAGATTCTGCAGCCTTCATGGGCAGCCTGTTCCAGGCTTTGTCACTCTCACAGTGTAATTTTTCCTCATGTTGAAGTGTAACTTCCAGTGTTCCAGCTTGTGACCGTTGCCTCTCAATCTATCACAGGTACAAGTGAAAAGATTCTGGCCCCTTCCACTTGACCCCCACCCTTCAGATATTTGTAAACGTTTATGAGATCCCCTCTCAGGCTTCTCTTTCCCAGGCTACACAGCCCCAGGGCTCTCAGCCTTTCCTCACAAGAGATATTCCAGTCCCTTCAGCATCTTTGTAGCTTCCATTGGACTCTATTTACCTGTCCCTCTTGAACTGGGGACCCCAGAACTGAACACAATACTCCAGATGTGGTTTCACTAGTGCAGAGCAGAACCTCCCTCAACCTGCTGGCCACACTCTTCTTTGTTCACCCCAGATACTTCAGTTCTGTCACTTTTCTGTCAGAACAGAGGAGAAATAGCCCTCAGAAGCAGCCCACAGACAAAACTAATGATGTTAATGCCTGTACACTGAACTGCACTGGGAAGGCAGCTCTTACATCTCTTGAAAATAGGATAATGTGGTTTCTTGTCCAGAAATGTAGCAGTATATATCGCCTTAATCAACCATGTAGATTTCAACTTGATTTTTTTTAAAGTCCCCAAATACTCTGATGGGTTTTTTGTTCATTGTAGTTTGTTCATTTTTGCAGTTTTGTTTGTTTGTTGGGTTTCTTTTGTTTGTTGTTTTTGTTTTAGGGAGATCATTTCTTAATTTTGAATTTCCTATCTTGCTTGCTTAAAACCCTACCAATTTAAATGTGTGAAATCATTTTGCACTTCTGGTTCTTAATGTTTAACATTTCTACTTTCTTTTCTTAATGTTACATATCTGCTTTTAAAGTGCAGTGGAGGTTTTTTTTCCTGAAACATTTGAAGGCATTATAATTGAGTAAAGTAACGAGGTAAGATATTGGAAAAAATAGGCATGAATGTTGAAAAAACAGAATGTTGAAGAAATTCTGAGAGAATAGCTATCCATCCTGTGCAGCACATAAGGTCTGGGGAAAAAAATGCAATTACATTGTTAAAGCCTGTATCGTAATACAGAAGCCCCATTAGGCAACCTTAAATCTGGCATTTCTCAACTTCTGAGACCTTGCCTTTGCAACGTTGTTTTTTCCTTGTGTGTAGCTCATCTACTGATGTCACCTAATGAGGAGGATAATTATCATACAACAGATGTTTATCCTGAATGAAATTCAGGGTTCTCTCCAGTATATGTAACTGAATGGAAGAAGAGCTCAGTTACAACACAGCATATAATACTTATGTCTATGTTGTCCTCTCTCACTTTTTCAGCTTCTTCAATTACACTTCAGATTTGATCTATCCAGTGCCTATTTCTGACACTTAGGAGTAACAATATGAAATGAAACTTTTTACATCCTCTCACATCTTGAAGAAATTCTTATAAATATTAAGTATTACAATTATTAATCCTGATTTGTAGGGAATTTCTCATCTATGGTGTTTTTGCAGCTTATTGACTGATATTTTTAGCCCTATTCTGAAAAACACCTTATATTTTAATATATGTAAATGTGGTTTTTTTGTGTCTCGTGCACAATCTCTTGCTCTCTAAAAGCAATGGAAATTTTACTGAGGTCATTAGGTTGTATTGCTGCTGCTCATGCATGCACAAGGAACTGAATTGTGACCAGGTGGTCTGCACTCACAACTAGAAATGCTGTACTAAACACAATGGCGAATCTGTTACTAGAGAAGGTGAGGAGGCACCATTATTAAGGCATTAAATCCACTGTGACAAAGACACGACAGCTTTAGCAGTGGTGGAGATTATTCTTTCTGTATTATTTGCAATGCTTTGTTGCTTGCAAAGGTGTCTGAGTATGATGTACTTCACAGCTGGGTGAAGCCTGACACAGCATCAGCATCTCCAGATAACTTCACAAGTTAGTAGAATGAAATGGATCCTGAGGATTTCCCTAGCATCTTTCATTTCAGGCTTCTCTGAGGCTCCATTCGTTCTTCACCTGTTCTCTTGTCTGACACCTGCTCATCTTTTTCTTCTTGGCAGAAGAAAACCCATGTGAATAACAAATACCAAAGTGCAAATTCTTACACTGTGCTGTTGAGGAGGCTTTTCTGTTGTGTTTCCTCCACTGTTTTGTGCCTGAGACTGAAGGAAAAGAGAATGCCAAAAATGTTTTGAGAATAAAGAGAACTTTGGTGAGATTTTCTCTATAGGCAGTCTTCCAATTGTCTAGTGTATTTCTGGGCACAATGAAGACAATGGGTGAGGCCAAAAATACTTAGGGAGAAGGTTTGTGGAAGGTAACCTAAAGACACTTAAGAGAGCCTGAGTTGTGTGAGATGACTTGTGTAAAAAGTTGTTTTGCAGCTGTTTTTACAGAACAGTGGTCTGGAATCCGAAAACTATAAAAACAAAACAAAACAACAAACCTAAAACCAAAAGCTGACACAATTTATGTCAATAAGACATTAATGTAAAGCTGCTGTAAAGGGGAAATTAATCAGGTAAGTGAAGGAAAAGTACTGTCAATTATATCTGAAAACATAGACAATTCTAGTGGACACAGGGCAGTACTCCAAGCTTACACAGCTAAATAAATCATGCTGTAACTAGACTGAATTTATTTCAAAAACTATCTTGTTTTCAAAATACATTTTTAAAAGTCAGTTTGTTAGTTTTCCACAAAATCTTTTATTTCTTTTAAGAGACTTACTTCAAGAATCTCAAGCAGAGATTCCCATATAGATAGTGAAAATACATTTGTCTTGTGTTATGAAACATAACAGGTTCCAAGTTGTTTCATGAGATCATCTGATTATTTTGAAAAGTAATATTTTTCTCTGGAATAAGGCATCAGTGTCAGCAGCACCTATGGAAGATGACTGAGTTTTCAAACAAAAGTGACTTTCAGATGAAAACTGAGGGCACGACTACGATGCAGAAAAGGAATAGATTATCTAGTCCCTAATAATAGTAGTGTTATTATTACTATCAGGTACCTTCCTTTGCTCCTCATTTCAAGAGGCAAATGTCATCATCACTGTTCACTAGTACTGAAAGTAAGGCAAAAGAATGGGCAAAACTAAGAAAAGATGAGTTCTCCAGATGATGATGAAGTAAAGGAGAAGGAAAGTTCTCCAGATGATGATGAAGTAAAGGAGAAGGAAAGTTCTCCAGATGATGATGAAGTAAAGGAGAAGGAAAGATAATAGATGGAGAGAGGGCAGTGCTCCTTTCAATAGTTAAGGGAAACAAGTATTTTCCTATTAATATATTCTAATATTATTTTTAGCTGATATAAATCAATATATGCAATAAATACCTTCCAGTTCTCCTAAAAGGCCTTAAAAAAAAGGCCTTTTTTTTTTGTTTTTTTTTTTAACAGCTGGATAACTGAAGCTGTCAACTTTTTGTTCTTTGCCAAAGACCAAACTGAAATTCAGGGGCAGCATCCTGATTTCCTGGCTATAATCTGAATGTCCTCTCCAATTAAATTATTCATATTGGAAAATGTGTCCAGAAGACAGATGCTAAAACCAGTGTCTGAAGATAGTTCCTGAGACAAAGAGAAGCTGGATTGTATTCCCTTCATAGGAAAAGGTCAGTAGATGGAAAAGAAGTATGAAGTCATAGAATTATTTCACCCTTTAGAATCTAAAAGTATTCTTTTCTTTTCCACTTAGGTTAGGGCTTATGTTTTGCCAGTGCTTCTGACTTACCTGGCATCTCCTGACAATAAAAAAATTCTCATTTTGAAAGGAAAAAGTTTTCGAAGTGTTATGAATGTGCTAAAAGATGCATTTTCTTGACTTTTACCCCCATAACAACATTGTCTACTTGTAATCAAGTGAAGATGGTAAATTTTGCTCATTGATTTAACTTGCTCTAAATCTTTTATCCTCTCTAGCTTTCATGCACTATTATTCTGTTTATTCCTGTTATGTTAAATCTCTATGTGTTTTTTCTCAAACTAAATAAAAGATCACTCAAATGAAGTAGAATATTCAAGAAGTGCCTTTTGGGTAAAACTCTGCAGTGGTCTTTGGTTCCTTTCTGCTTGCTTTTTGCTTTGGAGACTAGAAGTGTCTGATCTAGATTTACAGGTTCCAGTTCTTTTGTGTCTGCACTCAACTAGAGAAAAAAGCCTGTCCTCTACTATATGAGGTATTCTCTCCTATGACCCTTTTTGTTGTATTTTAGAGTTTTGCCTTTTTATTCAGGAAAAAAAAAAAAAAGGAAACAAAAAAAGAAAAACAAAACACCAAGCTCTGGGGTTTATTTTGACATTGATTTTTCTGATACAGTTTTTAAAATTTCATATCCTTACAAACTTTTCATTCTTGCCAGAGCTCCAAGCATTTGGGTTTTTAGCATAATGTATGTGTTCTGACACACAAGACTGATCAGTAACTACCTTGTCAATAAAGTGATAAGCCAACTCTACAGAGAGTTTCCATAAAGTGCAATTTCATTAAAATAGTTGGGATGTTTTAAACCACCGTTTATATTCACTATGATCAAATACTTTTATAATTAGAAAGTCAGTTGCAAAGAGGGACACACTGATAAATTACATTCCACTTAAAAAAAAAACCCCAATGATCAAAAAATCCACCAAATCACTTTTGTTCTTTTCACTTAGATTTTGTCTGGGAGCTTATTCAATACCCATAGCTCTGAATCTTGAAAGATCCATCCTAGCCTATGACGTCCTAACAGCAGAGGAATACTGGTGTTGCTTTTTGTGACTGTGTTGTCGTGATATCACAATTCCTCATACTGGGAAAGTCCTAATTGCAATAAATGAGAGGAGAATACTACAAGTGTGAAGGTGGAAACAAACTGGGTGAGTCCTCTTGCAGGGTTGGTAGAGTTCTACCATGACAGTAATGTCAGGATCATAGAGATGATGTAATTAAAACACTAACAGAGCCAACTTGTGTGTGTTAGTCTTTCCAGTGCTAAGCAAAATTGTCTTCCTGTTTTATACAGGAAAATAATGTATTTTCAGGATTAAAAATAGCAGTTAATGGGTTGCTCAGCAAATAGTCGGGATTAAATGACAACAGTATTCTTGATTGGAATATGGTTATTGATTATTTTTTGAAAACAAACAAAAACAACAACAAAAATACCCACACAAAAACAAACATAGAGTTTGTCATAGAGTCAGAAACATAGAACGGTTGTATTGAACATTTGAGGCTGACAAGATTGCAACTAGAACAAAAACTCTTTGTTCTCTATTTCTTCTTAGAAAGACTAATTTGGAAAAAACTACTTGAAACTTTTTTTCTATTAAAAAAACCCTCCTCTTTTATGACAGTGAGAGGTGTTCCATGATTTTAGAATCACCTGTTTTCTTAACCTTGAAGAAATATGAACTATTTTTCATATAATATATAAGCATTAATAAGTTGAATGAGATGTAGGATTTTCCATGTTAGAGCACTGGATACTTAAACTGGCATGATGAATGCTTGCTTCTAACCTCTGTGCTGTGATGTGCTGCAGTCCTGAGGGAGAACTTGCACTCTGACTAAAAGGAGAGATCAACGGTCTCAGCAAAAGGATGGAAAGTGCTTGCCCAATGCAAATAGAATACAATCAAAGATGAATCAGTAGAAGAGAGGGTCTGAGACTGTCAAATGTATGTTCTTTCATTGCATTATATACTATCAACCGCAGAGCAGGAGGGCATTTCTTTAGAATATAGGCAGCCTGTCATGCTTGTGAAGTTTTCAGTTACAAACTGATTACAAGGAAGAAATTCTACATATTTTCTGTTGATGGTTTACCTCAAAGTGTTTCTTCAAATTATTTTTCTTTTGTTCAACTAGCAAATGTAATTTCATGTATGCGAAGGTTGATTCTGCAAAGGATTCTGTATTTCTTTGTCCTATTTGCATAAAACCATATATACTGCCATTAACTTTGAAAGGCCAGTCAAGACAAATGAAATGTGGCTTTTGTTAGAATGAGACCCAGTTAGCAATTTTTATTATGGTTCTAATCTGAACACATGCAGTTTGTGCAGAATCTGTGCTAATGGGCGAATTATACCTAAAAAAAAGGACAATTATAGAATGGTTTTAAGAATAAATTTGTGCCATTTTTATTTAAATCTTCATGATAATGGTATATGCCAACACATGAGTTTGATTTGGGTTTATTTTCTCTTCTGGATCACCTCACAGTCTTTCAGAAGAGCCAAGAGTGAGTGATGTCATACTACAGCTTTCCAAATGGTGCTAATTAAGGAATTTTCCTGCCAGGTGCTAAGCCTGCTCAGCTCCTATTGTTTTCAGATGTGTTTGAGGTCATGCTGCATTCTCTGGGATGCAATCCTATTGTTTATTACTTCAAGTTATCATTGCCAACAGGAATATGACGTAAGAAAAGCAGCTCTGAGGTTTACTTTGAGGAACCCTGAATTAGCTACTTTTTGGGTTGATTTCTTCTTGTGGGTTTAGTTTTGGGTGGGTTTTTTTTTTTTTTTTGTCCTTGGGAGTATCTGGAAAGTCTACATCTGGAAAATATCAGTATGACATATAAATACTGTCAGACCGCTAATTTCACAGAAGAGTCTTTATATACAACTTGTGGGAAATCAGTTTTATGTTAAAGGAATAAGGATCTGAAGTCTCCTACTGACTTAAAAGCTCTCTGGAGTGGTAACTAACTCTGCTTGCCTTCTTGTAACATGACTCAAACTCTGTTTCAAAACTCTGTGTTGTGGCCAAATAATCATTGTGTAGTTTCCTGATAAAGCCCCAAATAGGCAAATCCTTGGCTATAATATAGTGCATGGTTGTTACTGACAGCTTCCTTTGTTCCTGAAAGCCAACACTATGTGCTTTTTATTTTAAAACAAATCAGAAATGTGAAATGTTATAAGTTGTTGTGGGTTGGTTTTGGTTTTTTTTGTTTGTTTTTTTTTTTTCATTAAACTGTGTATGTGAGGTGTCTGGGAATGAAGAAAGGGATGTGTTTTCAGCTTTTAATTTTTCAGTAAGATGACAATTTGCAGGAAGTGTAATCACAAGGAAAAATCTTTTCTCTTACCCCCTGGGGTCCTAGTCTGTGTCCAGAGAACCAAGTGGAAGAGAGAAATAAAGGCTGTCTGGTATTTATGCTCAGGTGTGTCAGGAAAGGTGCCCTATATGACTGTGGCTTATCCAGTAGGAGCTGGAGGAGGGCTTAGCAGAGATCAGGGATATGGTAAAGTCAGTGCTGCAGTTTCATGTGTGGATTACTCCTTTCATTCTCCAGTATCTCTGTAGGGAAGAGGCTTCTCTCTGTTTAGTAAACACTGGAAGATAGACAGAGCTTTTCTATTTTGCTATTTATTTATTTTATTTTATTTTTCTTCTTGAAGAAAATACAATAGAAAGCAGGTATCTTGCTATCTCTGACTTCCAATGTATTGTCAGGTTTTACAGGTTGTTACAGGTTTAGGATTCTGTTTTGGCATCTCCAAATCATTGTGAGAGGACCTTTTTCAAAGGTAGCCTATGCAAGCTGGCAAAAGCTAAACTGACATACAGCTGAAAAAAAAAGGAAATAATTTTTCTTTAAATTGAGATTTTTTTGGGGGGTAGTGGTGGGGTTGGTTTGTTTGCTTGTTTTATTGTTGTTGTTTGTTTTGGTTTTCCCCTTCTCCCCCCCTTCTTCTGTCTTTCTCTCCCCCCCTTCTTCTGTCTTTCTCTCCCCCCCTTCTTCTGTCTTTCTCTCCCCCCCTTCTTCTGTCTTTCTCTCCCCCCCTTCTTCTGTCTTTCTCTCCCCCCCTTCTTCTGTCTTTCTCTCC
>JAOEGS010007318.1:57964-70151 GCA_025447755.1 Corythornis vintsioides | reverse complement strand
GGAGGAACAACCCCATGGATCAGTACAGGCTGGGGGCTGATGTACTAGAGAGCAGCTCTGGAGAAAGAGCCCTGGGGCTCCTGTGGGTAACAGAGCTCTGGAACAGGGTCATTTTAATAAGCACTTCATGGATTTCTAGATGTAATCTTCAAACTTCTGTTGTCCTTGCCTCAGTTTAAACTACTTCGTGGCTACTAAGTCTGCCTTCACATTAACAGCTTCTTCTTTGCCTTCACACAAAAAAGATGAAAACTCCACTTCTCTTGGTGCAGCCTTGTAATAGAACTGCATCTGGAAGCACTATACCATTTCTTATACTACTTTTATGGCAGGAAATGCTAAGTACTTTGGCTCACTTACAAATTCCTCAATTCACCAAGATATAATCGCTCTGTGATTCATGCCTTTGCTAAATCTATGCAAGTTTTGGGCATGATTATTAACATCACATTAAACCCTAGAACTAAAAAGATTAGCAATGAGATTTTTTTTTTTTTCCCCCTGGACATTTATGCTTAGCAGATAAATTCCACTGTCAAAATGTTTAAGGAAAACAAAGCACAGTTATGACAGAAATTGTTGTATTTTACAAACTGCTCTGCTTTTAAAAGTTTAGCAATTGTTCTATGACAAAATATAGCATAATTTCAACATTTGTTTTTCCTTGGAACAGCACAAGCCCAGCATAAAATACTATTAAGTGTTCAGTTCAGGAACTTATGGTGTTATTCCTTCATTTCAATAAAATTTCACACTAGGGATGTCATAAGCCTCTGTGGTGACATATAGTGGCATAAATAGGCCACTGTATGTCACCTAGTAATTGCTGTGGAACCTATCATATGTCTTTGAACTACAATCATCAGGCCATAATTAGACCCACTGACAATTTCAACTTTAAGTTTTGCTTAGCTTCAGATGATAACTATTGCCTTTTCTTGGCTTTCTCTGCTAACTGAAATCACAGAGCTGTGTTGGGAAGAATCAGCTATGATCAAATGATATCTCAACTATACTTAAAAATGATGGCCTCTTATTTCTCATTGCTAGACAGATTTTTTTTCCACAGTCTCAAAGAGGTTTCTCCCAGCAGATTTTTTTTTTTTTTTCTAGGGTACTGCAAATTGTCTAAGGAGAGGAGAGGAAAAACTGATGGCCAGGGTAGAAAAGGTGAGCAAATTGTTAACAGCACATGCTATTGACTTGAGCAAAATCCTAAGTGTAAACAGCAATGGGATTTTATCTGTAACATCAGGATATTGTCACTGCAGCCTCTCAGGAACCTCTCCTGAAAATTACCAGAGGAATTCAAGAGAAGCAGGAAAGTCTGGCAAAAAATAACAGCTTAAACTTTCTTAATGGCCAATTTGGTGATGAAGGTATCTCTCCAAGCTAGTTGATGGAGGCAGTGACCACCTTTTTAAATAGGTTTCATTTGGTTTAATTTCTTTTTAATGTCCTTTCTCAGCAAAATCAGTGCAGATAATTGTGCTGGATAAATTGTGTTTAGGGAAAAAAAAAACCTCTAAGCATGTTCCACCACTAGAATCAATGTTAATATGATGGTACAAGTAATCTGAGCTAAACACAGAGGCTGTTTCTTTTAACATCATTCATGTTATCACATGTATAAAACAAATGAAAAATAGAACATATTTAACTCTAAAGCAAGCAAGGAAACCTGTGTTATTAATAGTGCCATGAGGTTTATAATATATGTTAAGTTTGTCTTACTCCTGTTACAAGCAAATCCTATTACTTGTAAAATAAATACTTAAAAAGCATCAGGGCTTCTAATCACTGATCACTCATACCCAAGAGCTCTCTTGTGGCAATTGATTCTCATGGTAGTTATACACTAGAATATTTTCAGATACAGCATGCATAAATGTTTTTGGCAAAGAACAAAAGAGCTGAAAATACTTGTTTTGTTTGGTTTCTTTTTCAGAATACTGTAACATGGAGACCACACAGATTTTTACTATCTGGTAGTAGGAACAGTTGAAGGCTTACTCCTAATCAGGCAAAATGATATTACATACAGCTTTTCAGCATAGTCAGGTGCAGGAATATAATTCACTTTCACTTTAAAACAACTCCAAGATAAGAGGGCTAGCTCAGTATGACTAAAAAGCCAAAATTACTGAGATGAGCCTGGAAACACACAGGAGCACAATTTCTGAATGCTGGACCTGAGCAGCCAGACAACATTGCTCACCACAGGTAAACAGAAGAGGGAGGCTGTGCCCATACAGGTCCACAAGCTCAGTCACCAACAAACCAGATGCTCAGAGCTGTTATACTCAGCATTTTACTGGAATGAATTTCACCATGGAAGAATTGAAGTACACCACCTAACAAAGAATTACTAGGACTACAATGCCTTGATTAGATTTCATAAGGCTTCAAAAAGACAAAGTTAAGCAAAAGTCCCAACCTGGGTAGCCTGCAGTTATCTGACAGCCTGCTGCATGAAGAGAACAACATTGCTTCCTACAGACTCACCTGGTTAAATCTATTTTTAAGCTAAAAAATATTAAGTAAAGAATGCAAGCAATGCAAAATACTAACCTGCATAATCACTTCCAAGACAGACTGAAGCAGAAAGCATGCAAAAGCTACTGGGCAGCAGGTAAAGTCAGAAGTCATTAACAAATTAGCAGTGAGAGATAATTTATTTTAATCAGAGACAGGTAAGGGTAATTTCCAACTATCCTTTTTTTCCTAGTCAGTTTGCCCATCTTGAACCTCAGCCCTGTTCATTGTGATAATGGTTGTAATGCTTTGTAACAGTGAACATGGCAAAATATTTTCATAGCTGTTTTCTTCTACAAATATTATGTCAAAAAAGACACAACAGAAAATCAACAATTTCTTGCTTCATTTATCACAGTCTTCCTGCTAGCCACAGGGCTCAGTTTAATTACACTTATGAGCATTGGGTCAGATGATTTCTTGCCTCTGATAAGTTAGAAATTGTTAATATCCCCCTTGATCCAATGTTATCATTAGCAAAAGTGCTCAGCACTGAACCTGACATCATCTCTAGCATTTACCAAAAGAAACACCAAGAAAGAGATTTCTCACTGAGGTTTTTTGTTTGTTTTAAAAATAATGGCTGGAACCCACGAGTGACTCAATTAACTTTCTGAGAGTAGCTCCTTAAGCTGTTGATTAATAAATACACATCTCAGTCTCTGTGATTATTGTGGCAATAGGCAATATCTATAAGCAGAACAGATAACTACAGATGCTTTCTAGTTTATCTGTTTAAGGCAATCTAAACACTGTTGCTTGTGGCAGGGAGCATGCAACAGAACATGTCAAAACAAGAACTGCAAGCATCGTTTGATCACTGGGGTTTTTTCTGCTTTCAGTTATTTAGAGTTGATGTAGAGCCTTTGCTTTCCACAGGCAAATAAAAGTAAAATTCTGAACCACCACTACATTAATTTCCTCTCTACTGGAAATAATTTTCACTCCTGCCATGGCTCAGTGTACATGCCATGCTTTAATCATGCTGGAACAAATAACAAGTAGTTTGCTATGCTAGTGAATGTGAATGAAGCACAGGCAGGCATGGAGTGTGGGAACTCTTTAAGGGCTATGGAAGCACAGATGATTGCAAGAAGTTATTTTGATCAATGTGGCTGTAACAGTCGTAGGTAAAATTTGCAGCTATGTATTGTGAGAGAAAAAATACTGCACTTCATCACTATATTCCTGATCATTCTTACTTGAAAAGTATAAAAAGTTATAACTGTGGTTCTGATGTTATGACTAGGAGGTGTTATTAACCTCTATTATCAGTTTAATTGGGGATTGCTAAGAATATAACTCATTTAGTTTAAGAAGCTTATTCTGATAGTATAATACAATTATATAAAATAAAAGTATGGTCATTTTAGCACAGTTCTGGGGGAATAAAATAGGATTGGCATGCCTCTATTTCTGACAATAAAAGATAGGTTCTTGAGACAGTTTTAAACAAGAGAATGTATCTGGGGGAAATAAATTTAGTGTGCATGTAATTTATACCTTTTATAATGTATCACTATTGTATACACAAATGTAGGAGACTGTAGTTCTCTCAGCTGTCCAGAGGCTCTCCTGGATTTCTTTAAGACAAACATTTGAACATTAAATGCAACAGATAATCTAAAGTAAATATTTATATAGAAGTGCATTTAAACGAGTGCAATGTTTCCCTGAACAAGTTCACTGATCCCTCAGTAGAAATCTTTAAACAAGATGGGTTTCTTATTATTATTTAATTATTTAACTTGTAAAATTATTCACTTTGTGTACACATATATGTTATTTTTGCAAACTACCTATTTTACTCTTCATCATAATTAACAGAGGTCATCTTCTTACTTGCCTTAAAGCTTATGTAAAAAACAGTTTGTTGCTGTGTAAATCTTGCTAGTTAGGCTTATATTGAGAGTTTTCATCTTGAGAGGGTAACTTTACCAGGCCCAAGGGCAAAATTTACAACTCCTGTCTGTACCAACATGCACACCCTATGCTGTTTGGTCTGGTAATCAATAAAGGATGCAAAATACAATATGAAGCTAGGGACTGTGGCTAGGTGGAGGGAAAAAATCCAACAAAACAATACAACAATTCACAAAAATAAGACTGGGAAACAAAACTTAAAGATTATTTCTGAAGATTATTTAATGATGTAAACAGCAAATTATATCACAATCATTAACTTGTGGGATATATAGACAGTAAAACTAGGTTTGAAATTGAGCAGACTTTCATTTTTAATGGAAAAAAAAACCCCAGCATATTCAGCCCTAGAGATGTAACTATGAAAGCCAGGCTTGACTAGCTGATTCCATAGTAACATTGCTCCAAGTGTTCATTTTGCACAGGCATATAATCACAGTAAAACCCACTCTAATTTTCTGTTTCAAGAGACTGAAGTTGAACAAATAGAGAAACATTTTTTTGGTCTTAGGTAGGATATAAAAACTTAAAGATTTGCCAGAATCTGAATTTTCTGTCCAGAAAAGGAGATTTGCCCTAAGATGTTGCATGTACAGAGCAAAAGACATTTGGTATGATCTCAGCTGGAGTACAGTGTGTTCACTTTTCCACTGCCTGGTCTGAAAGGGAAAGAAGTGAATGGATAAATTAATGTAGTATAAAAAGAAAATATAGTCAATTTCTTTATGAAAGGTATTGCATAAAATAAGGAATGTCTGTTGTGTATTCTGAAACACACCAGAAAGTATTGTGCCATTTCAAAGGTAAAGGAGAAAACAAGTATACCTGTTAGCACTTCATGTGACACTTGGAAATACCACTACATCTTTACGAGTGACAAAAAAACAAAGCTCTCCCCAGATGCTTATGTTGACATCCTGTGCTGCAGATATAATAGAAACATGAGGAATATCTATAATTTTGACAGGTTACAAATCAACAGGATTCTGAGCAACAAATTAAAACTGTGTGTCACAATTCCTGGTTTTTATGTCACTGGCAGTGAGAGCCTAAAGCGAGACATCTTTTGAGGGCTTCTTTGGTTGTTTGTGATGTACCCCGATGAGAAGTAATTGCAGGCCCCACACATTCTTTCCCAGCATTTTGTACAGTGGCTTTCAAAGACAGCCACACAGGAGGCTTTATTTGTCACCTGTTCAGAGCTGCTGCCATTTCTCACACACCTAGGTGAGAAAAGTCTCTGGGGAAGAAGTTGCTGAGGCAGGAGAAGGAGCCTACACCAGCCTCAAGAGGAGACTGGGAAACCAAGAGAAACTCAACCCAAACCTAAGAGAGCCCCATATGAGGCCCAGGATAACTCACTGCATGGCCAAGTACCTGCAAAGGTCAAGGAACTGTGTCAGGAAGGTCCTGATCCTGAAGAGTCTGATTTGTCTTCAAGAAAGAAGAAATCCTGCACCTTCTTGCAACCAGATGAAATTTCAGTGGAGCTTATGTTTCACTGAAGTTTTGCTTTGGTATTCAGAGTAATGGAAATATTTCAGTGACAGCCAAGTGTATTTTTTCACTCTAAAAGTTAAAGGCAGTCAAAAAATATGCAGAAGATTGTTTGAGAACTCCCCCCCAAAAAAACCAAACAAAAAACAAACCCCTACACTTTCCATTGAGGTTGTCTAAAAGTATAAAAACCAGCTATCAGAATAGGACATATGACCCATAAACCTCACATATTTCAGTGACTGGAAGTATGGGCACAGCTGTAACACCAGGCAAGTGGGATTTCACTGCTCTGTTGTAAAAGAAATTGTGTAGAAACACATCTGAACCTCCCTGGCATTTCAGTTGGTATAATACCACCTCCATGCAATGAGCAAAAAAAACCAGTTTAAAAAATATAGTGTTTTGAACCAAAGAAAAAAGATCAGTTGTGATGACTAGGAGCTCTTAGGATTTCTAGCTAAAAGGACATAAAATATAGGACTTGGAAATACCTGAAAAGGCATTAGATCTAACTCACATTTGCCCTTTGATTTCAGTAGTGACCAAGAGATTTTGGCCAGTTTGAGGATGATGAATATTGTAAGCCTTGATATGACCTTTTTAGAAGGGAGAGTATTTGCCAGAGATTTGTCTTTCAGATTTATGCCTTATCACATCAGTAAGTTAAACATTAGTCATTTCATCCCAAGTAGGTGAGCATTTCCATGCATTAATGCAGCTATCTGGGTGTGAAGTGAATGCAGTGGAACCAGGTTAATGGCATTGATGACCTGAGAGATCAGAAACTGGTTCTCATACAGACAATGGCATCTCTGAGACATACTCTATTTACTAAAATTTTAAATCTTAATGCTATTTTATTAGAAAGACAGCAGCTGAAATGAACTTATAATGCTTTAGAAAATGGAAATTTACAAATATAAGTATTCTTAAACCTTAACATGGTTCCTGAGTCATTATGGCATGTTTTTTCTATTAGTCATCAAGGGGAAAAAAAAGAAACAAAACAAACCACTGATGAGTATTTGTATAGGTGGATTCATCTGTCTAGCTAATCATAAGGAAACTCAGTCTATCTGCATGTATGTGTGTGAGTATACAAGCACATATATATGTATATATGCATATTTAACAAGCATTTATGATGTAACTCTTCAATTAGGTGAAGAGCTGAACAAACTAGTAACCATGACGTGAAATCTTTGCTGTAACCAAGTGGGTTACAACGAGGTGGGTAGAAGTTCATATATGCAGTGGTTTCTATAGTAACAGTATCTCTCTGTGTCCCTTTAATGAGGAGCTAATCACTTTGTTCTCTGCCCAAGACATTTGTATTTCACTGTTTGCCTCTTCACCCACACCAGACAGTATTTCTTTCCCCAAGGGAAGGCAGAAATATAGCAGTATCAACCCTTCCAAGCAAAAGACTCCTTGACTATCTATTCCCTAGCCCTTAGGCAAAAGAAATAGGATTTTCACAGAAGTGCTGAGTTTAATAATGTACAGTAGTCTGCCATGCCATGGCAGTAGAAAACATTTCCCCTCACCACAGCTAGCAGAAACACAAAAAGGCTCCAAGAAGGTACCTATCTTATATTTTGTTACCTGGCATTGAATTAAATGCTGGGGATGGGAAATAAAAGAACTCAAATTTTCAAGTATTTAATGAACAGCTTGCCACAAGACCTCAAAACTTAGTAGTTCCTAAGATTAAAGACACCCACAGACTGTATATGCACACATGGTATCTTTTCTCCCCCTGTGAAATGATGTCTTACAGTAGTAGTAGGAGATGAATTGTGACCTAAATCCAGAAAGGTATTGAAGGGCTCACATCCAACAGTTAGAATGCTGTGCTTCTCAAAATATCTGCCAGATGCCTTCTGTAACTCCCTTCACAGATCTATCTAGGTCTTTTCTTTAGGTAAAAAGGACAAGACTCAGGGGCATAAAAAAATAGGTGCCAAAAGCCCTTTTTAAGCACAGCTGGTTTTTTGAAACCAAGTCTCATGCTGTCAAAATTTAACTTGCTCTGCTAGTAGGCACCCTGAGTGTTTTTTTACACAGGACTAACAAGGGAAATTTTCTCTCTCTAATGAGTAGGACACTCACCCAAGAGGTGGAGGAGTTTGTTATCAAATACCCTAATTCATGGGTCAGAGTCAACTGAAGAATGATGACTGTATTAGAACAATCAGCAACATTTAATATCACTAAGTAAATGTAATATCTTAGCTTTTCATGGTTTGTATCAGTGGAGCAGCTTTTGTTTAGACAAGGAAGCCTCTGATTCTCCTATAAAGGCAAACTAAGAAAAAAAAATGTGATCTAGTTAAAGATGCTGCATGAGTTCTGGAGCTGCCCTGGTTTAGGTGACTGCCAGAGAAGAGATATTCTATATTGCTGGTTTTGATGTGGATGCTTCTCTAAACCTTATCTTAATCGTCCTGACAAAACCCTGACTCATTTCATCCAGATTCTCAGGAAGCCATGAAAGGCATTATCTCAGGAAAAAAAAGGCCCAGTGCTCAGAATGGAAATGAAAACTTCCATCAGCAAAACTCAGAGAAGAAATACATCTAGCTAGGAACATTGATCTGCATCCAGCTATCAGGATTAGTGATGTATCCTTCTGAGCAATTTAACATGACTGCATATTTTGACTAAATTGAACACATTAATTTTAATTATATACCACTGTCAAATAGTATGAAAAGAGATTTCAGGGAAGTGTTCATTATAAAATATTTTCACAAGGAACTCCAAGTCTACCCACAGCTTTCCACTAACATTAATTAGCTTGGAGTTTCAGCAGCAATAAATGACCAATTTCTTGATAATGTCATTACTTCAGTCTGAAAAACATATCTATTGAGTATAGAAAATAACAGATTTGTATTCATAGTCTGATGCTCAGAGAAGTGTTACTTTCCCTAGGAGCAAAATAATTAGAAGAAGATTAGGGTATTGCTTCTCTTAAATAAGAAAAGTATGGACACCTAGTAATCTTCTGTGTTATTTACATCTGCTCACTATGACTATAAATTAACACCCCTACTACAAGCAACAAACTGTAATATAACAGCATTTTCATCCATTTGATGGATGAAAATCTCGGCCTGGTGATCTCTTCCTGGTGCTGCCACATCACAGGCCACAGCAGGGTCTCCATGGTTCATTCAATCCCCCAAGGTAGACCCTGCCTTAAGACAGCTAAGATTTTTTAGAAGCCTTGTCAGGTTTCAAATTCTACACTACATTTCACCAAGTATGACATAGCCAAAGTATTTTTCTACTCTGTCCCCAAATATTAATGCTGAGGGTTTTTTAGGGGAAGGTGAAGTCCACTGCAAATTTTGCATGGCAGAACAGCTTTGCACTGAAAAAAAAAAAACCTGAGAGTTTGTGGAGTCTCCAGATTTAGCTTTTTAAATTAAAGCAATAGGCCATGACAAACACTGAATTTCTTGAACAGTTATTGCAGACTGTGGGGTGCATTAAAAGGTACAAGACAGAAAGCCAAATGGCTTTTTAAGCACTCAGGCAGAATGAAGCTCAACTGGAAATGAATTACCTGGAGTGTGTTATTGCTACTGTAACATGCAATTCAAGCACCTAAATAAAACAAGTTATGTTTTAAATAAATATACTTTAAAAAACATAATCAAGGTGGAGTTCAAAAAGGCAAACATTCTGCAGAAGGCTTACGTACAATTTCAAACAATTCATCCATAAAGTTAAGTCTATGAACATTGAAGAGGAAAATTTGCTGAACAGACTGTTCAAAGAAAGCTACACTGTGCACCCTGGTCATGGCTTTATTGAGTACTGAAGGATTAAAAAATGTTTCTAAGTAAAAATATCCAAGGGCATCTGATTCTTAAAAAAAAGAAATAAATTGAAAATATTTGGTTGGAATTTCTCTCAGCCATGTATTTAGAAATTTATAGGGGATATTACTAATTACACACAGATTTTGTCCAACTTCTCATGTTTTTAAGCCTGGCTAAGATTAAAATAAGAAAAAAAATCAAGGTTAGTGACATTTCAGAAGTTTATTGCTATACCCAGATTATTCTTTATGCTAGTGGGTTGATCTCTTTAAGAGTTCTTCCTGGTTTCTAGGTGAAGCCAGGTGCTGCAAAGCCTAATTTCCAGGCAAGTAAGTCCCTATCATGTCTAGACCTAAGCAGGCAGTAGCTTCTCCACTGTGTAGTTACCCAGCCTTCACTGTCAGACATTGTACATCTTGCAGTTGCCATGCTAGCACTCATAAATATTTTTACTTCAGTTAAGAAACCTATGTAAGAAAATCTAAAGCCACTCTCATGTGAGTTTAAGTTGATAGCTGGAGATTAGCCCGGCCACCTCTGGGGATGAATAAAGCATCTAGAAGATGAGAGATAATGTGGCAATTTTGTAATGTTCTAATTACAAATATCATCATTTTTGTGGAAGAAGAAAAGAATTAAAATTAGAAAGCCTTGAAAGAAGACTACAGCTGACTTACCACATACTCCATAAGAATTATTTGGAAATCAATTGGCTTTCCAGTTGACTGCATTGTGCAGCAAACTGACTAAACTCTATGGACAATTCTTTTTCCTCTTCTTCTTTGCAATAATTAATGACTGCTTCTAGAGTAAATATATTTTGGAGTGAAAAACATGTATAATTAAAAACAATAAAAGCCAAAACTTTGGATCCTGAACAGGTCTGGCTTCTTGGTGCTCTAGGTTTCATTTTCCCCTCTGTGAAGAAATGGAGACAGTCTTAGTATAGATATGAGAAATGTGAGATTCAGTTTGTGGGAGAACAGATTATGTTCTCAAGAGAGCTCACTAAATTCATCACCTGCAGTCACAATTTCTTTGAGCATTAATCATGAGCTTGATGACTGCAAACTGTTGACTCTGAGTATTCCCTGAACAGTTCTAATGTCTCCATCATTGTACAAATTAATAGTGAGGCACTATTTTAGTAATCTTCATTCATATTGTGCAGAATTTCTGACTGAGGAAAGATCATTAACATCAGGAAAATAAAAAACAAGCAGACTTAAATGAAAATTAGAAGTCTTTCTTAAAGAGTTTTTATCCTACTTTTTTTACAATGTATTCAACATTCATCAACATTCATCTACTATTGAGCTCTTTGAAGAATGGCAAATTAAGAACAACATGTTTCAGCTGTAGTCAGCCACTGCAGAAGTAAATACACACAATCATAGAATCACATAATCATTTAAGTTGGAAAAAACCTTTTAGATCATAAAGTCCAACTATTAACCCTATTCTACCACATCCACTGCTAAGCTATGTCCCTAAGCACCTTATCTAAATTACATTTAAATACATCCAGGGGTGGTGACTCCCACCAGCCTGAGCAGCCTGTTCCAATATTTGATAACCCGTTCAGTGAAGAAGTTTTCCTAATATCCAACAAAAACTTCTCCTGGTACAACTTCAGGCCATTTTCTCTTGTCCTCTCACTTGTGAGGAGACCAGCACCCACCTGGCTACAACCTCCTTTCATAGTTGTAGTAGGTCTCCCCTCAGCCTCCTTTTCATAGCCCTATTTTCCTCAACTGCTCCTCATAAGACTTGCTCTCCAGGCCCTTCACCAGCTTAGTTGCTTCTCTGGACCATCTCCAGCACCTTAATGTCTTTGTTGTATTGAGGGACCCAAAACCAAACACAGTGCTTGAGATGCCCCATAGATTTGTGTATGTCTAAGTGACATTGCAGGTCACTAACCATTTTGTCTTTGATTATGAAGATCTCATTCTGCTCCCCATCCCTGTCTTCCTGCTCAGAGGACTGGTTACCCAGGGAACAAGCAGTAGGAACAATTAGTCCTACTGCTAAAGACTGAGATATTCAGTACCTCAGCCTTTTCTGCTTCCTTAGTCACTAAGTTTCCCCCCTGCATCCAATGGAGATTCTCGCTAGTCTTTTATTTGTTGTTCATGTATTTATAGAAACTATTTTTTTTTATTGTCTGTAACAACAATACCCTGATTAAGTTCTAGTTGGGCTTTAGCCCTTCTAATTTTCTCCCTTCACAGCTTCACTACATCTTTGTAATCCCTTGAAGATCACAAGAACAAGAGGTAGCTATCATGAAAACAATCCCAACTGCTTCTAGAGTGTTTCATAGATTCATAGATATTAGGGGTTGGAAGGGACCTAGAAGATCATCTAGTCCAACTCCCCTGCCCGAGCAGGAT
>JAOEGS010007318.1:43393-57290 GCA_025447755.1 Corythornis vintsioides | reverse complement strand
TTTCCCCCCTGCATCCAATGGAGATTCTCGCTAGTCTTTTATTTGTTGTTCATGTATTTATAGAAACTATTTTTTTTATTATCTGTAACAACAATACCCTAATTAAGTTCTAGTTGGGCTTTAGCCCTTCTAATTTTCTCCCTTCACAGCTTCACTACATTTTTGTAATCCCTTGAAGATCACAAGAACAAGAGGTAGCTATCATGAAACCAATCCCAACTGCTTCTAGAGTGTTTCAGCTGTCTCTTCATCCTGGTTGTGCAGTCTATAACAGAATCCCACCATGATATCTGCCTTATTGGCATTCATCCTGATTCTTACTCACAATTTGTTACTCATAATTTGAAAACTGCCCTGTTTGGCCTGGGCTCTATTGACAACTCAAGGCTGAGCCATCTCCACAGCTTCACGTGTGTCATCCCTGAATAAATAAGGCCACAGACAGGCAAATCAAGGCTGTGTCACCTGAACAACCCTCATGAGTTGTCTGCATGCACCAGGTGATGTTGAAACTTGCTTGTGAACTGTGAGCCAGGAAACCCATACACTCCCAAGAGGCTGCTCTGATATGGGCAACTCAGTTCACTTGCTGCAGCAGTTTTCCTCTACCTAGAACACTAATAACACTCTGTACATGTTTAGCCACCACACTTAAAAAGGCAATCCACATTTGCTCTCTCTCCTGGGCACACTGAATAACCTCTCCACGGACAACAAAGACAAAAGCTATAACCCCCTCATCCCAGAATAACCTGGAGCAATGCCTCCCTGCCCATAACAAATTGCTGGCTCTGGGCAGCAATGATTAGATATTTCTTTTATTATTTTCACAACATGATTTTTTTAAAAACGGAAAATGGTAAACATCTTTGAAGTCTTTTCCTGTCTTTAAGCATTTGCAGTATCTCACCACTCGGCAGCTAATTAGTGTCGTGCTGAAAAACAGTGCTGTGAGTCAGTGCTGAGTGATAGGGGAGGGGAGAGGGCTGGAGACTGGTTCCAGCGTGCGCGCGCACACACACACACACACACACACACACACACACACACACACACACACACACACACACACCTTCCTCTGCAGCCTGAGCAGCTGGCAGGGGGAAGAGAGGAACCTGACTAAGAAAAAGCATCGTGATTTCTGATTTATTGGCTGTCGTGACCATGGCACTCTCAGTGTTTCTCTCCCATCTTTTACAATACTCTGCAAGCATGAATTTGGGACAGAAATAATTAAACAACATAATTAGACATTTATTTTAACACTGTGGGCCAACGTGTTGGCTGAGGCTTTGCAAATGACGAAAACTGCAGCTGCCACGTTCAACTTTGTGAGCAGCTCAGCTGCACTGTGTGTCATCATTTCCCATCCTGCTCTCTCACTTTAATTAGACTCTCTTGCGGGCAACAAATCAGACTGATATTCTTCCCAAATGCTGCAAGTGCCCAGAGCAAACTGCAAATACTAAGGGAAAAACAAAGAGACAAACTAGACATTAGTGCTCTATAAGATACAAGAGATTTGCAAACACAGTGAAATCTCTCAAAGTAGCCATTTTCAAAAGAGAGGTGGCATGCTACTATCACAGTAGTGTTATTTCAGAGTTGTCAGGCAGAAATACTTCTGACAGCAATACTCCACACAAGATCATGGTTGGGTTATCTGAGGGTCCTGGCCCACAATCTAGCTCCACTTTCCCTCCTCAATATTTCTTCCCACCCATGGGATACCACAATGTGCACAGCCTGTGGTAACAGCCAGGAAAAAAAGGGGATGGCAGCAATGATGTGTTATCCATGCCTCCTTCCAGTCAGCTCACTGAGTTAATTTTTAAATCCCCAACCATCTCCCTTTTCACCAAAAGCAAGGAATCAGATCAACTCCATTTAGTTAAAGTCAACAGAAGAAAATCTCAGAATCACAGAATAATCATGGTTGGAAAGGACCTCCTAAATCACCAAGTCCAACCATACCTACAAGACCAAAAACCACCTAAACACCTGACTGTTAGAAGAGAAAGCAAACGAACAATAACCAGAAGAAAAAAAAAAACAGAAACAACAACAAAAAAAATCCCCACCAAACAGTCCCCTACATTCCTGCTCTTAGAGCATGTCATGAAGCACCTTGTCAACTTGTTTCTTAAATACCTCCAGGTTTAGTGGTTCAATGACTTCCCTAGGCAGGTTGTTCCAGTGCCTCACCTCTCTGTAAAGAATTTCTTCCTAATATCTAATCTAAACCTCCCCTGCTGCAACTTCAGACCTTTTCCCCTGGTTCTGTCATTAGTAATTAAGGAGAAGAGGCCAACATCCATCTCTCTACAACCTCCTTTCAGGTAGTTGTAGAGGGCAATGAGTTCCCTCCTCAGCCTCCTCTTCTCCAAACTAAACATACCCAGCTCCCTCAGCCTCTCCTCATACGACTTGTTCTCTGAGCCCCTCTGGCAGCTCCTCTGCCCCCTCTGGCAGCTCCTCTGCCCCCTCTGGCAGCTCCTCTGGACACGTTCCAGCACCTCAATGTCTTTCCTATAATGAGGGGCCCAGAATTGAACACAACACTTGAGACAAGACCTCACAAGGGCCCGAGTACAAAGCACAATAACTTCCCTTCTCCTGCTGACCAGGCTATTCCTTATACAGGCCAGGATCCTCTTGGCCTTCTTGGCCACCTGGGTACACTGTCGGCTCATGTTCCTTTGTTTTTATTAACCTCTCTTCCTTCCTCAAGAAAATACTTGGTTAAACTGCAATATTTATCTTGGTACTGATGCTGTCAAAGATTCAAATTATTTCCCCCATCATGGGGAGATACCTGAATGGAGTAAGTCCAGGTATAAAATGTGTAATCATTGTGTGCCAGACTAGAGCACATACGTATAATCACACTATTGAGTGTTTTAAGCACTTTAATAGCTACTCTGCTTCAGAAAAAGTTTAAGACATGATGTGAAAAGATCCATTGTAGCAGGTGTCATTCTTTGAAAGAGGTAGAGAACATTAATCTTCCAATGTTTATAAGATGCCTAAGATGTGAAAAGTACCTTCCACTACTGTTCCTATTGTAACAGCAACAAAAAAATACTCCCAAAGAAAAATATTTGAAACCATTCATGAACCAGCAGACCATTTTACATAAAGAACTGAAATACCTGTACACTGCATAAGCCATATAGCTCCAAATTAATTACAGAATAAACTGCAGGCTTGAAGGATGATCACAGGTGAGGCCTGGACATACATATAGCAGGATCCTTTAATTTGAAATGATATTGGTTGAATAAAACAGCAGAGCTGTAGCTTTTCTCCTGAGGATGTGGAGGTAAGCTGTTTTACCAAGGTAGGCATGCACTGTGGCAAGGGAATAGGAAATAAGAGCTAATGAAGATAAGTAAAAGACTGGTTCTGGGATGTCAATACTTGGTTTTAGAAAATATGAAACTACTCATGTGAGTAATATCAATTGCATGATCCTAGTCCTCAAATATTAGTACTCTAATATAACCCTAATAGAGTGTAAAAGGTTGAATAACTAAACTATCTGTGCTGAGACTGCATGGATTTGCAGTTGTCAAATTCACCATTCTGGACACTCATCTAATCTCCTTCACTGAAGGCAAATGAAAGAAATCATTCAAGTGTTGGGCCAGGCTAATACAAACCAAGGGAGCAAACACTACTTGAACAACTGCCTGTTGACACACTGAAAAGCATATACATGTTTGCCAAGGCAGGCAGCTCCTAAGGATTATGCTTTTCTCTGAATAGCTATCAGCTTGCATCATGTATCTGAGTTTACAAAAAGAGGTTTAAGAAAATGTATTGAACTGGAAATAAAAATAGTACCAAGTGCAGGCAGAGCTCAAACAGCTGCATTGCAGTGGATGTTTGCTTTGAACATTGTTACAGAACATTCAGCAAATGCTATCCAGTGCATGCCTTCATAAAAGATGCCAGGATGTTGCTAGTTCTTGTGCTCCCACCAACTGGGATGACAAAGCCATGAACATAATTGTCAGACAGAAAGAAAAAAATGAAGAACTGTGCTGAGATGTTTCAAACAAAGGAACATAAAGATTTCTATGATCAGCTTACATCTGACTGGACGGTGGGGGGGTGGGGAGGGTGTGCAGCAGGGAAAAACAGAGTGAGCAGACGGATGAGATCACTAGAGACACATATTGGAAGAGGAAGGACTGACACTTCAGAAGGGAAAATTGCTGCAAAGTAGTGAAAATTAAGAATGAGGAATAGCTTCCAGAAGAATGCAGAAAAACTAAATAACATTCAAAGAAATAAACAGGAGTTAGAACTTTTCTCCCCCAAAAGGTGACAGGAACTCAGCTCAGCTAAGTTCTGAGTTGACAGCCAAAGTGTGGAAAACTAACTTCCACATACAAATAATCAAGAGAGTGTATGAAATCAATGAAATGTGAACACATGATCAAAATCACTGAAATACACAATCAGGATGGATCAGTGAAGTGAAACAGAGTATTGTCACCTGAACGTCCTGGGCTTTACCCAGACACAGAGGCACTAATCATCTTCTCAGTTTTAAAGCCTGACAAATAAATTGTTAGTAAAAACACTCACTGAAAAATATGGATCAGCAAGAGCTGGGTTGTTTCACACCATCAGCAAAGAGGCAGGGATTCCATAAAAGCTGATAAATGTGAAGGGCGTGCACTATTTTAGGTCAGGGTAAGAGTCTGATTTCAGTTCTGCCCTGGAAATAACTTGTTTACTACTCCTCTCTCTTCTCAATAGCATTATCTTCATATTTCAAGTTTTCAGCAGATGTACAATTTCACTTACTTGTTCTCAGCTTTGTAAGGGCCTCACATCATGGATCTTATACAAGGACTGTCCTTATTGTCAATTCCTGAGCCAAGAAGCTCTGAAATGAAGAAAAGTATATTTTTTTCACGTAAGAGCTTGAAGTCAACAACATTCAGGGTTTGTTTTTTTTTTATCCCTTAACATTTCCCATTCAAGGATCAGAAAAGCTGTTCTCTTTACGTAATTGTTTCCTTGAATTCCTGTTTTCAATTTGCATAATGTATCATTTAAGTAAAGGTAAAGAAGCATTTCATTTTCATAATTTCTGCCACAGCTGAGATTGCAAAATTGCTCCTTTTTAGAAGGAAATTTTTAAAAAGTGCAATCACTGCAACTTTCCAGATGGCAACTAACATATTTTTCAGTGTGCTGCAATAGTATGTCATAGCTACACTTGCTATTCAGTTCAAACTAGAAAACATTTGCTTCAGATTAGGCAACTTTTTTGGTCACACTTTTTCATAGTCTATCACACTTCTCAACATTTCATAATCTTTTTAGTTCCGTAGCACTAAATTTTGCCTTGCATATAAAAAATTCTCTAAAATTTCAATTTACAAGACACTCTCTTTTTCCATTGCTAATTTCTTTGCTATTTGATTGTTTTCTACAGCCTCATCTAAGAATGCTATCCTACATTCCCTCAGTCTTCCTCTTCTCCAGGCTGCATCCTTCCATACATTCACAATTCAACTTGGAGTAGCTCCTTTGCAGTTTCTGCTTAATGAACAGCTAAAATTACAGTCCCTTACTTTAAGGAACACAATGAGTCTTCTATACCCCACTGCAGTCTGGTGCACCTATGCTACTAGGTTAAACCTGCCCAGGACCTGTGCCTGCTGCTGAGGCCAGCTGGCACTGAAGTGAGTAATGCCATTTACTTCTCCTGCCTTCCAGACAACAAAAAGCCTTCATACCAACAAAAGCTCCTAAATGAATATGTTAAGTAGAGTTACTTCTTCTTGACATCAGGTACCTGAGAGAGGTTTATTTAGATGCCTGAACAATTTATGAATAAAGTAATTTGTGACAAAATTAACAAGAACAAATTGTACTTGCATTTATTCACAACTCAGAAAACTCTTCATAAACATTATTTACTTCACAGACAATTTAATTTCTGATTAACTAGAGCATCCTTCTTCAGGAGAGCACTTGAGCATGTCCTCAAGTCCCATTGAAGTAAATTATTAGGTTAGTTGAGAGAATTAGTTACAAAGAGAGACCAGGAAGGAGCATTGGACAAAGGAAAGCAGAAACTGAAAACAGAGGAGAGTAACAGAAACAATATACAAGGAAAAAGCATAGCTGGGAAAAAAAAATCCCATAACAAAAAATCACCCAACCCAAAACAAAAACATAAACAAATCACACACACACAAACAAAGCATATATATGCACAAAAACCCACCAAACACAAACAATAAAACAAAAAGCAACAAACAACACAAGAATTTGAGATTAAATCTAGTGGCCTTGGACCACTGTAGTTTGGCCATTGTAGGAATCCTGTTCCTTACTCTTCAGTACCTCCAGTACAAATACAGTATAAAATATTTTTTGTACTTCTTTCATTTCTTCCCTTGCAAAATGCTTTATTCTATGCAAGTTTCCATTAAAAACTCTTTAAAGAAATATGTTAAAAACACAGTTCATGCCAAAATACCTTTGTGCTAACTATTTGTGAGGTCACCAAATTTAAAGACATTAATATATATTAACTGAGTAGTGGAAAAAAAAAAAAAGGTTAGATAGAAATGGAACAGCAATGCAATTGCAAGGATATAACCAATACTCATAGGAAAAATCCATGACAATGAATTAAGCAACAGTTAAGTAATGATTTGGTTGATTTGCTCAATTTAGCACACCCTGGTCCTACAAAAGTGGAAGAGATGCTCACACTACATAAGATAATTTAGTAAATGAATTTGACTTTCATGTGAACAAGGTAAATACATTTCAAGCTTCATAGAACAAAAGAATGCTTAAGCTTGTTCCCTTAGCTCTTGCTTTGAGCACCTGTAACCTCTTACTGCCAAAAGTAATTTTTCCCATCTGATTGATCAGCCAGACCACAGAATACATTGGGACAGAGGCTGGATACATGGCAAGTATGGAAGTAGACATCAAACACCTTCTCCCATGTGAAGGCCAGCAAATCTGGTAGGGATTTGCTTCTGCAACCCTGTGGCATCCCATCCTATAAAACTTTAAAAAAAAAAACCCATCCAGTAGATACAACCCCAGGGCACCCAAAGTTGTTTCTGTTATTTTGTCATGCTCTCCGAATGCTGTGAACAACACTTCAGAGTAGCTCTTTATTCATCCTCTTGTCATCTGAAAAAGAAAATAGTTCAATGCATTTTTAATGAATTTTCTGTAGCTCAAAATGAGTTTTTCCTAGCTGATAAAGTCTCCACAGAGCTATCAGAAAAAGTAATGCAGGAAATATATCCGAAATTGCAATGAATACCAGTGAGTAAGCTTGGAAACATTTTCCATCCTAGAATGCCTTTGGCATCTTGTCCCAACTGCTTCATGCCTGCTAGTTCTCCAACAAGATTCCTTTCACACCATCCCTCAAGGCAGCAATGTTAATTCTAGTCCCAAAGGCTTTCACCAGGCATTAGAGCCAGCTCAGCAATACAGGTAAACCCTCTACTCCTCTTAAAGGCTTCAGCACCACTTTCCAACAAAGCTGAATAAAGCTTTTGGATACATTTCTCTAAATTTTGCTGGCTGAATCACACCAACTTGTGCCTTTTTCTTCCCCCACCTAATAACATAGACACCAGTTCTTTCCCACTCTACCACTGTGACTATCCTTCACCTTGTCTCTTGAATTCCTCCTCCAGCCTCTCAGATGTGCTCTCTCCTGAGGTGAAATCAATACAACTGCCTGTCTCTCTGTGCCTGTGCTGACTTTAATCCTGACATGACACTTGCTAGCATAAAGCATGAAAAGCCACATGGGTTACATACAGCTTATTCACAGACATTCCTTAATTTCTATCTGGAGCTGGTTGGCTTCCTACGCAATTTTATTCTTATTCTGTATTCTCAAATAATCTAAGGGGCTGAGTTTGTTTTACCTCTAGTATATTCCAGGTCAGTGTCTACTCAGCAGGTGAACAGTGATATTCATCATTTGAGATCGGGACTTTTTATTCAATTAACAGCATACATACCTGTCTCTTCCCCAGGACCATTCCAACAGAGCATCCTAGAATACATCTGTAAGACTGAGCCCTGCAGAAAGGAAGGAGAAAATGGCAGAAGACAATAGCAGGCTGTCCCAGTTTGAGTTCAAACAGAACTAATTCTGTTCAGTGATTTTACCTTTCATCTCAGTCTCTTCTAAGCAACTGGACTTCCTGAAATTAACAGCAGATTTTGGCAGACAGCATCTACTTCTAGCAGTGATAACACTCAATGTTTAGAGTTATCACCAAGGACTGGATGCAGTCCAAGGTCACTGTTCAATCCTGTATACCATGTTGAGGGTGCTGAAAGTGAAAAGCTGCACCCATGGGGAGAAACAGACTGGACAGGTGACCCCAAACTGACCAATGTGATGTTCCATCCCATATACATCATACTTGGTATAAAGCTGAGGGATCACAAGGGTCAAGCTCTCTTCTTTAACTGCCAGCATCCAAGGAGGACTCTGTCTGGTCTCCATTCAATCCCAATCCATGTGTTCCTGAATCCACTTCCAGAATCCAGCTCCTGAATCTGGTTCCCATCTGCTGCTGAGTCCAGCCTGAGACTTTCCCCAGTGCCTTCTCCACAGAACCAGTGGTGGTGGACCTAATTGCCATCGGGAGAGGGTTTGGGTTCAATACTGGTTTTATTTGTATACATTCCATTTTATTATTATTTTCATTATAGCTGTTTTAGCTTTCTTTTCTTATCAGTAAGTCTATCTCCCTTATACCCTTTTCCCCTTTGGGAGAGAAGTGGAGTGAACAGAGACCATCTGTTATAAGTCTAGCCTTGACACAGGCAGAGCCAGAACCTGATTTCCACAAACAAGTCCTGCTTGGTTGTGGGTTTTCACTTATGAGAATACTAATCATTACATACAAAAGCAGAACATTTTAATGAGCCTTGAGAGCAACTATTCAGTTCAATCTCAGGATTTTTCAGGGGTATACAATGAGACCACTCAGACAGCAAACCCTCAAATCAGGCTGATATACATACAAAAAAAATTATCTCCTAAATAAATATCTCCTAAATTATGCTCCTAAATACCAGGAAGGGATGCTAGTGCTCTCAAGAAACACTAATCACACCCAAGTACATCTGTACAAGTCATCTGTAGTCTAAAAGCAGAATTCCCTGCCTAATCAATACATGTGCCATTAATAAAACATGGGATGTAGGGAAGCATCACACCATACAGCATTAAGTGGCAGCAGCACATATGACTAATTTGTGCATCAGGCTTAAAAAGTACAGCCACAGCAGGAGAATGGGATGCAGTCTCCCAAATCCATGAACTAGCTGTGGTTGTCAAACACAGCAGATTTCCTGGCATCAACATCTGTGCCTGAAGCAAGCAGCAATTACAGCATTTTGCAGCACTGTAAGCCATTCTGACAGCCCTCATCTCAGCCTGAAAAAAAAGATTTGATAGGCCTGGTCACATTCAGCAAAAGAAATGAGGGTGCCCCACTCCCTGCTTTCCACAGGCTGCTGTGCATACTGAAATAATTTCTCCATACATCTCTCCCTACACATATATATTGCTAAGTATTTTTCATCCTTACTGAAACACAGTTTTTGTAAGTGTATGCCTTTTAATGCATGGAATCTTTACCAGGTCCAAACACACAATATTAAAAAATTACCTTATGTAAAGAAGAAGAGCAGCTGACACTTGGCCTGCAGGCAGGTATATCAAAAGTAAGTGCTGTTAGATTACTTTACCCAAATAAAAATAATCAATGTATAAAATAGGTATTGATAGTTGTGTTACTTGTTTCTGCTGCTGTAAGAGAGTCAAAGGAATTTATTTAGCTTTTAACTTGTTAACATAGAATAGACATCTTGACAAAGATACATCAGTAGACTGATGTGTCATCTTCATTATACAACAGATTATCATTCATCATATTGATGATGAAACCCATCCCTTTATCCGTTCATATATAATGATCAGGTTGATTGGATCATTTAGCCAACATAAATGTTTAAGCAATACAGCAGAAGGATCCACACCAAAGAAGCTTACTACACTCCTTCCTTTTCCTGCTTTACGCCACAATTAGAAAGACAACTGTTTAAGAACTCTCACAATTGTATTTTATTTGACATCAGCAATATACACTGGAGTATAATAGAACAATTTTTTGCACAATTTTTCTTGCAAGATGGATTTATTTTCCAAATACAGAGTTGTTCATAATACAGGAATGTAACAGTTAAGATGCACAATAGCAAAACAAGTTGACAGCTATCAAATCATCTTTAAGTTTGTTAGTATAGTCAGGTGATCAGCATTGAATATATGCATTCAAATAATTTAGTCAATCTGATTCTTCCAATCCTCCCAGCCATATTGTTCCATGAAACAAAATTGTGCACAAAGAACAATGTAAAAATTCAACTCCAATTAAACTCCCTTGCTTTGATTTCCTTCCTTCTATTTTTTTTTTCTCATGTATGAGTCAATACAAAGGGATAAACAGAATTTGACATGGCACAGAAACTCTTGCAACATGCATCTAGGACAGTCACATATTGCAGAAGTAGTAGGTTATTGACAGAGAAGTTAAAGGATTTAGGACTTCCCTAAAAGGGTGTTCAAGGATCATTTTTATGTGCTGCTTTAATCTGTATTTTCTGCATGACACAGCTTTTACAGAAACCAAAATTAAATAAAAAATAATAATAATAAAAAAACCCCACCACTTCAAAAAGCTTCATATTTTTCACTGGGAGTATTCCTTAAAATTTCTAAGTTTAGACCCAAATGACTTCTTTGCAATGGACAGGGCTTCATGAGAAAAGTAAAGCTTACAGTTAATTAAATGTTTTAAAAATACCATCTTCTTTCAGCTGCTGTACATCACTGTAAAAATCCCTTTTTGTTTTGGTTACACAGGTGGTACAGCAATTGCACTTTGAATTTGCACAGAATCTACTATCTCTCATCCTATATCTCTGACCACTGACTTGAGAGAGTGAAAGAAAGTTGTTCCACTTTGTTAGAGGGACCAGTTCTACCAGCTCATAGAAACACCTCAACAATTTGGAATACTGAACTGACAGAGCACAAGGACAGCAGGTAAATTTAAGGAGAAACAGGAACTAGAGGCAACCATTCAGGAGTTCACTTATTACCAACAAGTAAATACTGTGTCTGCAGCCAGGCTTTTAACATGTTGTGGCTGCTCTGGATATTTGCTAGTGATGTAACACTCTTCACACACACACAAGTCAGATGGTCCTTGCCACAGCAGCCACACAGAACCAAGAGGCTGGCACTGCTATCACTCATCCAGAAAATCTAGACATCAGTTATCCCTTTGCCTATTCCACAACTGACTTGTATTCAGGCATTCAAAGTGCTTTATGCCATGGCACAACAGTGGGTTGAGATTCACCCAACAATCTAAAGGCCACTGCTTTGGTACTCCATCCCTACATCCACACTGAACCTCACTACTTTACTGTCAGGTTATATCTGCCATCAACATGGGCATATGCCTTGCCCAGGCTCCACTGTCCACTCTGATGTTGCTCATTGCAAAGAGGGCCCACAGCCATGGAGAAAGTGCAAATCTGGTCCCATCCCAGCAGCTGCCACCCCCCATGTCAGTCAAAATGCAAAGAGCAAAGCCAGGGACAGGTCCAGAATCAATCAGAATGGTGCAAATGTAGGAGGATGCATTGAAGCATGGTTTTAAATTGTACACTTAGGAGTTTTTAAATAGCTAATGAGCAGCTCTTAAGCCTAATTCAACTCTCACATCTTACCTCAGCAAAATGCTTAATGGTCTCCGGCCTCAGCTGTTCTTACCCAGAACTGGGATACCTTCTCCTGAACAGATTGCTCTACAAGACTAAATTTAGACTTATGAAACCACATTCCTATCTCAGTAAGGCCAGCACTGATCCAGTGCCCTCCTGACTAGATTGATGAACTGGACATAAACATTCCTAGGTCTTATCTGAAAAGGCATTGTCTTCTACTCTTCCCCCATCACCCAGCACCAGGAAAACCTGGAATTGTACAGGGAAGCTGTTAACTTGCATACTTAGTAAGAACAATTGAGAGCATGAAGATCAAAGAAGGTCTTTTTTTTTAACTCATGTATTTTCTCTTACCTGATTTCACTATATTTATGTATGTAATATTCAGAGAGAGAGAAGCAGACTTTTTTTAATATGTCTACAAAATTTTCACACCTTGTTTACATATGACCTTCACATTCTCTAAAGGAAAAAAAAACCTATTACAATCAATGTATTTGTGAAATGGCTACTGTATATCCATGGCTAAGCATGTTTCCCATCATAACATATTAACTAGCTTAACAGAAAACCCATGTACATTCATTGTGTCTTACCTTCTTAAGTGAAATGGCTACAAATAAAATTGACATTTTCATTAGAGAGAAAATAGTTTGATAAATTACAGCTCATTTAAAAAGCTGTAACTCATTATAGTCCAAATGATTTTATTTGAAAATAATAGTTGTCTTCTTAATAATCATAGAGATTCTCCTGAATTTGTCTTAGTGTCTCCTACCTTCCTAAAGTTTACAACAGAGCTTGTGTTTTCCATGTGTTTAGGTGAGTATCTCCCAATACAGCTTGGATGTACAGTACCATAGATGCATCCCAGTTGGCAGCAGCTGATAGCTCTTACCTTTCCAATCTTGTGGTCACAGCATCAGAAACCTTAGGACAGATTAACTGTGCTGATCCTTGGGCAAGATTTGGAGATGGTGCTGAATACCACATTGCACTCAGTGCCTAAGCTGCCTACTTGGAAAAGTGCTTAGGTGGCATGTTTATAAGTGGTTTAATCCAATATAAGATCTGCAGGGTCTCCAAAGGAGACATCAGCAACATACCAGCTCTCATGCACCCAGACGATGGGTTACAAATGCATCTTTGGGTTTCATGGTAAATGCTGAGGTTGTGAATGTTCATTTTCAGACATGGCTACTTTCATTGCAGTTGCAGCCCACAAGCTGTAGTACTGGCCAGATTATCATAAATGCTCAGCACTAAAAAGCTTCCATGAATTCAGGTCCTGGAATGAAATCTTCAGATTTAGGTATGACAGCATCACAGAATGATAGGAGTTGGAAGGGACCTTTGGAGGTCATACAGTCCAACCCCCCTATTAAAGCAGGTTCACCCAGAGTAGGTTGCACAAGATCATGTCGAGGTCAGCAGGACTATGCCTCCTTCCAGAGGAGACATAATACTTCCAAAAGGTCACTGCTACTGCAATGAAAGCATTTTCTTGGTTATTTTGGGTGTTTTTTTCCCCACTTCTTCTATAACTGAGTTAAATCAGAAGCATCAATCTCTGTATTCAGTCTCTTAAACATAAAGCAAGGTAAATGCTAGAAGTTCCAAAGTGCTTCACTACTGAAAATTAACATTAAAAAAAAATATTACTGTTTAAATTTTTGGTTGAGAAATGCTTTAAAACAGAGGGAAACAGACTTAATAAAATTCAATCTTTTCCCCTTACCATTCTGTCTCCTAATTCTTCCTGGCTGATGATGAAAATACCCTTTTCTAAATGAGAACAACTTCAATGGAATACAAATGTTTCTAAGAGGACATTAGCAACTTATTTTCTTTATTACTTTCTCATTATAGTTAAAACAAGAAATAATTATTTCTTGGCTGTTTCCTGCCAGATGCTGTTCTAGTACCTCTAATAGGACATATCTTAAAATAACTGCTTGGTAGCAAGAAACTAAATTTTTCATCTTTGCTCATGTTTTTCCCTTCTCTTCCTTTTCTCTTTTTTCAAATAACTTTATTAATTTGGGATTTGTAATAAATTCTGGCCTGC
>JAOEGS010007318.1:4170-33564 GCA_025447755.1 Corythornis vintsioides | reverse complement strand
AAAAATAAAGATATAAATAATCAATTCACTTGACATCTTCAGTACTTCCATCATGGCTAGAATGCTGGTCCCAAATCTGTTAATTGCAGTACAAATCAGTCACTGGCAATACTGCTGGCCTGAATTTATCTGAAGCTGTCAGCTATATTCCAGTTCATGGCTGATCTATTTGCCAGCTCATGGTCGATATATCAAAGAATCCCTCTTAGTTTTTCATAGTTTTTCTTCCTGCTTAGAAGTGTGTCCCTTTTATTTATTTTTCTGCATCTGCGAGCCAAAGAAGCAGAGGACTGGAATAAACACCAGAGGAAACTGGTATTTCCTGAGAGAAACACTAATTGTACTGTTTGAAAGAGAAGTCTGAGTCACTCTTTGTGAAGTGCAGAAGCACACACAGGTGTGCAGTTTGGATATTTCCACACTAGGGTTGCCAGGGTCCCAGTGATAGTAAAGCAGCTTTCAAAATTGCTCAACTGAAATTCTAAATTACAATCAAGACAGGAGCACGTTGACTGGACAGGAGTGAATTTACTGCTAATATGCAACCAAGTATGGCATTGTAGGCTTCCAAAGATAAGCAGATGCAATTCATCAATGTCCACTGTCCAACACAATCTTTGTGCTATTTAGAAACTGGCACTAGAATCACTTAGAGGTGGTTTTACCTTCAACGTGCAGATCCTTGAACACCCCTGCTTTGCTTAAGATTCTCCCATCATAAAGTTCTCAAGCAGTGCCAGGGGAGAAAAAGTCCAGGGCCTGGGACAGGAGCTGCAAAGTAGATCTGCAGTGGAACTAAGACATGTCTCACACTGTTTATTCTAGAATAAAATTATCTATTTCAAATGCTCAAAATGTATAACTGTGTAGAAACTTTTTCATTCTTGCCACTGATACACACAACTTCCAATGCTTCAGGAACCTTAAGTTCAGAGTGAAAGCCAGTTTCCTCAAAAATATTACAATGTACACATAAAACCCAAATAGAAAACACTGTAAGATATCACAATACACCACTGCATAATAAACCCCAAAAATATGGGTACAGTTTTCATTAATTCTCTGAAAACCACCTTCCCAGCACTCAGAGTATGGAAATTAGAAATGGTATTTCTAACATGCTCCACAGACAACATAGCACTGAAAACTGATTGTTCCTGCATAATGTCACTATAGTAGTTCAGATTTATATTCTTGAATTGAAACTTGTCCTTGAAACATACTGAAATAACCATATTCCAAGTTACATTACACAAAGAAAGGCAGGGGCTGCTGAAGTAGAGTTGTTAACAACTAACACACAGTGCTAGGAGCAGCTTAAATATTTGAGATGGAAAAGTCTCCTGGGCCAGTGCTTAGCTCTGATAAATTATGCACCCAAGAACTCCTGTCTAAGGGGAAGACATTCCAATTCCTATTCCCAGTAGGTTTTGCAGAATCAGCATGCAGCAGCAGAACAAGAGGCAGGCAGCCTGCCTCACTTCTTGTAACATGGCAGCTGCTTTACTCCTGCTATGAGCAGCAAGCATCCAGCTCTGTGCTCTGTCAAAGCAGAGCAGAATTTATACTCATTGCCAGGGTGGCCCTGACACCACATTGTCAACCATCTCCCCTCATATATCCTTTTCTTGCACTTGCCTTACTCAAGATGGTATCATGGCAAGAGTTCATTCTCCTCCCTCAAAGCATTCAGATGTCTCTCCTGTTTTAGGTTGTCCAGTTGAAACATTTCTAGCATAAATTATTATTGGTTGTATACATATGACCCCTATATACTCCTCTATTCAATGTTATAAAGTTAACTCATTTTTTTCCTACATTATTCCTCCTCTGTACCGATGCTATCTCACAACTTTACATCATCTGAACAATAAGTGCCAAGATCACTGATAAAAACATTAAACAAGGCTGATTCCACAGTCAACAAACAACTAACAAACCAAATTCTGTTGACATAAGAAGTCAGGATAACCACTACACTGCAAAACAATGGGGGCGGGGGGATGTGCAGGGAAGAAAACAGTGCAAGAACAACTGCAGCTGGAGAGAGGAATAGAAATATGTATCTGCAGACACCAAGGTCAGTGAAGGAGGAAGGGGAGGAGTCTACATCAGCCCCTGGAGCAGAGATTCCCCTGCAGCCCATCCCTCTGAAGCCCATGGAGATCCATAGAAGAGTGGGTGGATGCTCAAAGGAGGCTGTGATCCATAGGACTCATATTGGAGTCGTTTTTGAAGGACTGTCTCCCAAGGGAGGGATCCCATATTGAAGCAAGGGGAGAGCATGAGGAGAAAGGACTGGCAGAAACTATGTGATGACCACAACCCCCACTCCCCATACCCTCACGCTCAGGGTGAGGAGGAAGATGATAAATTAAGAGCGAAGTTGAGATTGGAAGGAAGAGAAGGGTGGGGGGAAGGTATTTTAAGATTTGGTTTTATTTCTCATTATCCTACTCTGAATTGATTGGTAATAAATTAATTTCCCCCCGTCGAGTCTATTTTGCCTGTAACAGTAATTGCTGAGTGAGCACCACTGTCCCTATCTTGACTCACAAGCTTTCTGCTATATTTTCTCTCCCCTGTTCAGCTGAGGAGGGGGAGTGATAAGAGTGGCTTTGGTTGGCATCTGGCATCCAGCCAGGGTCAATCCACCACAGGCACAAAAACAAGAAGTAAGACATGAAAATCAAATGGAAGCCAAATTAAAATGCAACCCATGAAATGAAGGGATTATCCAAGTAAAGCTTCCTTTCTGAGGGCAAGTCAGGAAACCACTCAGTTATCCTGAGCCAACAGAGAGCTGCTGTGCTAGTCCAGATGGAGCTCCACAGGAAACACTGAGTCCACATTTTTTACATTCTTACTCTAGATTGAGAAAAGATCTGATTTTCTGGAGGCATTTCAGAGACATTTTTGGGAGACATTTAAAATGGTGTAAAAATTTTTACAGGAATGTAAAATGGGAGCCTGGAAGCTACCATAAAATGAAGTATACTACAGCATACAATACCAGCTTTAATACATTTACCTTTCAATAAACACAGTAACTTGATGCTTATGTAAATGACACCTCACTCTTCCTTTGAAACAGCCTATCATTCTGACTTGGTCCAACCAACTCCACACTTCACAACCACCAGCAAGTAAGAAGTTGTAAGTACTTTGTTTTCCTGTATCCTCTTTCCAGAGGAAAAGTTCTTGCTATTGATCCTGTCAGGAAGAATTCAGCCTCTGAATATTAACTGGTAGAAACACTATTGATGAGAGTTTCAAAATCCTGGGCAATCATGGACAATTCCTGTCCATGCATAGACAAAGTTCTCAAGCTCTGATAATAATCTAATATATATTTTGTTCTAATTATAGGACACCTTCATTGGATAAAGCTCTGTGGTTGGCTGTGATACGTTAATGGCAAGAATCTACATCACCAATCTCCTATTTGATTTTTAACAGCTAATACTGGCAACTGTGAAAGTTAATTTTCCATGTGACTTAAAACATTTACAACCAGGACTACTTAGAGACACTAAGAAGTACCATGTGCCAGAGGTGGACAGCACTAAGAAAGCCATGGAATCTACAAAACCTAGGGAAATGAAGACTCTGGTCTTTTTCAGAAGAGAATGATAATCACTCCTCCTTTCTATCCAAATTAATATTTCATTAGTCCATACAACTAAAAAAACAAGAAACAAACCAACAACAACACCCAAACAAACAGACAAAATAACCCCAAATGTCCAAAGAAGCAGAAAGTTCCCATCTTGTGCATAAGCACTGAGGAGATCAAAGGCTATAGAATAGGAGAGAAGATTGAAATTATGTCAGGCAAATTCTATCATACAGCTATCAGTATGCAAAAATCTTCTGAAATATTTACTGTATTAATAAACATAGAGATCTTGCTTTAATTTTAAGCATCACATGCTATTTTGTATTATTTTTTTCTTTAAAAGAACTGAAGTGGGGAAAGATACATTCATTCAGTACAGATTTTTCCTATGTCAGAAGTCCTGATGTAAAATGTCCTTTTGCTACTTCCAGAGCAGAAAGTCCATTTCATTTGGCATGAGGACAGGAAAATTAAACCAGCCTCCTTGCAGGCATGTGTAAAATGTGGTAATTAAAGCTGTATCCTTCACTTGACAAGTGGATTCACATGCAATTGACCATGAATAATACAATGAACGATGCTGTTAGCAGACTTCAAGACAAATCTATACAATTTATTGTTAAATACTGTGGCAGATTTGTGGAGCAAGTTAGATGGTCAGATTCTATGACAGAATGTAGGGAACAAAAAAAAGAACCCTACAATAAATCTATTGCCAAAAATCAATCCACAGATCCTTTACTTGTACATTTAAGCTCAACTTTAAGGGATACTGGTGTTTACTACTGCACTAAAAGGATGCACAAATATGAGTGAATCTAAGCTCTTCAATATTTAACGAGGTTTGCACACTATAAACAGCTGCTCACAATGTGGAGATTGTGAAACTTTTTCTGAGCCTACATGAGCCTTGACTTGAGCCTCCCAAAAAAATAAAATAGTACTGGATTATTTTGTATGTATTACCAGCTTTTGACAAGCAAGCCAATTTTGCACTTCAATGAAGTCAAGATTGCAAATTTAGCATGAACTGAAGTAGCATGCAGCAGCTGAGCTGAGATTTATGAGAAGGGGATCATCAGCACAGCAATGTACAATACTGAACTGACAAACTTACTCATCCCCTTACAGAACAAAGAGAGCTGGTAACAACCACAGTGTGTATTCCCTATGATAAGGCCAACCTAGAATCTGTAAAACAAACAAGAACATTATTTAAAAGTCATATGCCAAGTCCTGGGGAGAATGCAGCAATGATAAAAGTGATTACCAGGACATAAGGCAACATTATCCTTAGGACTGTATTTAAAAACGTTAAGCACTGAGAACACTTCAAGCTGTGAGAAATTCTTGTGTTGGTACAGCACTGTACAGTCAGCTCCTTCATACAACTGAGGAGCATCTTCCCATAACCTGTTAGTGCTCTACATAACAGTTTCAAATCAGTCTCTGCAATTCTGCTCCATCATTTTTTATGATGGATACATCCTGTTGAGATGTGAATCCAAAATCAGCAGTTCCTACTGCCTGAGCTAACAGACAATCAGCAGTACTCAGCATGAAAAATCCCCTTCATAGGCCCCCTGGCCACTAGGAAGCACAATCATCAAATGCTCATAAACAAGTGCACATTAAAACTAGGGCGATGTATTTGCAATATAATTTAGAGGTATTTTACTCCATCTCAGCACTCTCTGGAAAATAGCTCAGTAGTCCTGGGGTTGGATATATAGATACTTCAGACCTGCATCAGCCTCATCCTAGGGCAGACCTTCACAACAACATCGTGCAAGGTGCCATGGCTGCTTTTTTGCACCATTTGTTTACTTAAACGGAGAGTTTATTGCAGCAGGTCAATCCATTTTCTAGCCTCTTAGCAGATCTTTGTCACAGAGTATCACTGAAGTGATGACTCTTTCTGGGTCAGAGGCAGTACAATATTTAAAGCAGTAGCTGCTACTTTCTCAGGGATACAAAGCAAAATCTGCAAGTTACACCACCACCATCTGGTACCAGTCCTACCAGGAGAGAGCTAATGCTTTGACATCCAGAAGGCAGCTGTAAAAGCTGGAGAGAAATGCTCTGGGTAGGATCACAGCCTAAGCTACGTGACACTGCAGAAGCAGCCATCCAAATACACCCAGTGGTGTTCACTCTGAGCTCTTTCCCAAAGTACTGTCAAAAGACCCTAATAAAAATCCACTGTCCTCTTCTGTAGCAACCTTGGCAGGCTATCTAGTATCCTCCAGAAGAACAGACTGTTTTCTTAGGAAAAAGGTTAAAAAACCCCTTTGTTAGAAATTAATTGGGAAATATTATTAAATTACCACACAAACAATTTTGATGTTGCAACTAAATAGTAATGCCATACCTGTAATCATCTGGTCAGGATGGGATTGTAGGCTTTGTGATAGGAGACCTCTTCTCAAATCTGCCCTGGCTGTCACAGGGATACCATCACAGACTTCCCACATCTTAAGTGCTTCCCCACCAGGCTACTGGATATTCTAGGACAAGTGGTTTTCATTCCTTATTATAGATGTTGCATTCTGCACACTTCAATCTCACCCTCCCATTGCAGTAAAGGCACAGACAAGCTGTCTCAGAATCAATTCCTCTCATTCTCCTTGGCTTCACATAAATTATTTAACCTAAAAAGAGCAGTTTCAATAGGAAACATTAATATTTCCTTAGCATCCCACAGACTACCTAGAAGTCCAGCTACTAATCAAATTCTCCAAGATAGAAAGGGCAGGACTCAAGCCTGCCCAGACTGCCACGTGAGATTTGTGGAAGGCAGTATCTAATAGGTATGCTGGCAATTCAGATTAAACAGAGTAGGTATTTTTCCACCTCAAATACACACCAACAACTCTGGAAGCAGCAAATCAGTTCTGCACATTCCTACTCAGGGAAATTTAGTAATTATGCCTTTTAGGTGCCTAATCATCATTTTGGTACCTAATCTCCCCAGAAATAAAAAAAAAACCCAAACCACCACCAAAAAGCACAACACAAAAAACCAAAATGGCAAGCCCCAAAAAAGATACCACAATCAATCCCTATTAAAATTGCACAGTATTTTAATTATTAGAATAATCAAGCATATAACAGAGAGGTTACTGTATTTACTGTTCACTTTTCATTAAACATCTTTATGCCTTGCTGTAAAACTAAGATTAGAGCCTTCCATGAAAGCCCTACTAAACCTTCAATGAGACCCAGGTAAATTAATACATAGGAAGGTCAGTGATGCAGAAAGCATAGATTTCCCAAACTGGGACTTGTCAGTTAATTCAAATAAAAACCCAAGCAAGAATTGGAAGGCTTAAAGCAACCAGAAGTCTGGCATTACTATTTAGTTGCAACATCAACATTATTTGTGTGGTAATTCAATAATATTTCCCTATTAATTTCTAACAAAGGGGTTTTTTTATCCTTTTTCCTAAGAAAACAGTCTGTTCTTCTGGAGGACACTAGGTAGCCTGCCAAATTCACACCATTTGACATTTACCAGGGAAGTAGCATGTTGTCATCAATATAAATAATGTTTCTTGTCCCAAATCCCACTGAGTCACCATATTTCCATGCTGCTAGCAAATGCACAACTTGGAGGAAATATCTCCCATGTTTTACTGTTATGATGTAGAGCCAGTCAATCAAAATTTTACTTGGAATAGTACTAGAGATTTTGTTTTGCTTTACAGAGCCCTGGAATATAACCCAGTAAAAGCTCCACCTGCCAAGATACAATGAATTCTAGTCTACAGCTTTAGCAATGCAAAGAGCAATACAGATGATTTGTAAAGGAAAAAGTGAGAGGAGGTAAAGTAAAAGAGCCAGACCACCAGCCATGCTGCTCATTTTGTGATCCCCACATATGTGGTGGGAGGGAAGGTGAATTCCATATTTTGGTCTACCATTAAAATGGCCTAAAAGTGCAGAAGATAGAAGACAATTGAATTCTAGTTTATTAAAGATACATTAACTAGAAGAAACTTGTTTCAAAAAATGGATGCCAAGTTTAAGCCAAATAACCCCATCCACCTGCATGGTGCTTAAGAACCATATGCATGCATCATAAACATCATTTAATAGGGAAAACTATAAACTCCCTGACAATTTGCATTATAAAGAGTGTTGAACAATCTGAAAATCTTACTCTGTCACCACACAGGTTTGCTTTGACCCAGTGTTTCTGAAATGCTACCACATATTTTTTGATTACTTCCTAAATTGCAATGAAATCAATATAAGACCTATCTTAATTCCTGCAATGGATATGAGCATGAAAATAACTTTTATTATTAAACAGGAACATGTATTGTTTATTCTCATTACAAAACCATAAGGAATATGTCTTTTGGAGCACAGTGAGGTTGCTTGGTTTGTTTTTTTTTTTTCTGGTAGATCAGGACAAGGACAAAGAAAGACATTTAAGTGTATTTTTACATTTTAAAAAACCAGTTTATTATTTTCTACATTAACCACTTGAAAGAGTGACATTACTGAGCTATGCTTTAGTTTCAAAAATAAAATACTTTTAAATTAAGTCTTTCAGTATCCACAGTAAACACTTTCAGGTATCTGAGCATCATATGAGTAACAGCCAAGCATATCCCTCATATCCTTCCCTTTGCCTACTACTGGGGTAGTTCATTATAATACTTATAGAAAATCTGAGTGAGCACTTACCACATTTTCTAGTAAGGGCTGGAGAAAATAGCACTACAGAAGGACTTTTTATGTAATTATAAATCAGTTGCTAAAATTCAACTCATGGGGTTTTTTTGTGAAGATAAAACAACAAAAACACCTACACCAACCAATGACACAACAAAATAACAACAACAAAAAAACCCAAATCCAAACAATGTTATTTCCACTATCCATAGGAAAAAATCTCATTCCTCGGCTTTGAATTTCAAAACTTTTGTTGGTTTTATCATCCATCATTATAACTGAATTGTGGAATTCAATGGAGTCTGCATCACAGTTGGGTCAGAATATAAATACAAATTCAACTCGACGTTGCATACTCTTTGCAGCAGACAAATGTGACTACTTCCAGTGTAAATTTATTCCACAATTCAAACATGCTAAAGGTAGAGCAATATCAGGTTCTTGGAAAGAGACCATATTTTTTAATATAGCACTTTAATTTGTGCTATTTATTAAGACACATTATGTGAGATATTAAGGAAATAATTTTAAAGTGTACACCCCACATTTATGACCCAATCACATTGTTAAAGCACATATTTAGCTTTATACCTTTAGTATTTAGCTTTATACCTTCAATAGTGCCACTTGCTGGGAAGGACTATTTAAGTCTAGCAAACCAAGTAAAAAACAAAAACCAAAGAAAAACAAAAAACCCAAACCAAACCAAAGATTACAATTAACATTTTAAGAACCATTTTGGATCTATTCTATCTTCAGGTATTCAAGCATTTAAAGCTCCCACTAAGTCATTGCAGCCTTACCCCAGGTAGTCTTTCAAATAGTGTCCAGTATAAAATGTACCTTCATGCATTCTGATCCTTAAACATGGTGCTAGCATATGACCATAAATTATCAACAGCAAAAATCTTGACTAATGGAACTAGAGTGAGAGAAAATTGTTGACATGACAAAGAAATTATTCAGGTGGAACAGCAGCTTCCATTTGTATGGTCCTTATGGTACTAATATTTGCATTAACTCTAAGCATTTATTGAGCCTGAAGTCCTTCACTAGGATCTGGGTTTTAAATGCAACTGTTCTAAAAAAAAAACAAAAAAAATAACCCATAACACCCTAGGCAGTGAAGAAGTAGTGAAGCAGCAAAAAAAGATAATTATATTTAAAAACTGAAATGCTGTTCCAGTTGCAGGACTATTCAAAATCACACACAGGAACTAGGCTCTGCATCCACAGAAGGAGGTCAGTAAACAGACCATCACCTTGTGATCCAAGTAGCACCATTAAGATCTAGCTGATCTTCAGTCAACTCCTTCCATGTATGAAGGAAGTGGGTTTAGCTCCACTTCTCCATTTGCTGGGACAGAGGAATCTATTATTCTACAAGTCCAAGGAAGAAGCAAAGAAATTATGTGGTCCTACCCTAGATAAGGTACATTTTATGCACCAATCTTCATCACAGAATATGTCTACACATTCACAAAGAAGTTTTTGTCCCAAGCCAGAAATTTCCACTTTCCCTTGAGTCTAAGCTTTAGACAGAATGTATGTGCTGCTGTTTCAGCATTAATCAGCTTTGAGAATTAAGAACAAAACAAGAACAAACAAACCAAAATATATCCAGCCTATGGCCTCTGGTTTGTACTCAAGCCATTCAGAACAATTTCTCTGGCCCCATTCTTGCTCTGAAAGTCATGAGGCAGGGCACAGAATTCATCTTGAGCCAGAAAAATTACTCTAGACAAATTGTTCTAGATGTCTGTCAACCAAAAGCTGACAATGGATCCTCACTTTCCTCCCACCCTCCACCATGAGCTGCATAAGGCTAAAAGGCAAATACTTGGTCTCATAGCAAATAGACCTTAATCAAATGAAAACCCAAATGCAGGTTGCTCCTGTGACAATGTTTTTTATAAACTTGTCAGGTATATGCCAGTCACACAGCACCCCTGCACAGATGCTTGTATTAAGGATTGTGCACCTACACAGCAGTTGAGTTTGATCCCTGTGTTCCTCTATTAGATGCTATGTGATTTATTCAAGAAAACATGACACTTTATTGTCTCCAGAAAAGAGGAAGAAACTTTGAGTGTTACAGTATTCTTGTGACTGAGTTTGAAGAAGTTATTCCTTTCAAAACTTTTGAGCCTAACTTGCCTATTTTTTTCCCCCCCCAAAAAAATATTCCACACTCCTGACAAACAGCTGAGGTTGAAGCTCATGTTAACAGTGTTTAGAAGCCTATTTTTTAAGACTATTTTTCAGTAGCATTCTTCATCTCCAAAACTGGGTGGCTCTATAAAAATAAACTTCATAGGAATACAGTAAAATGGAAATAGTGCAGAAGCATAAAAATAGACTCAGGAGTCCAATAACAATCTATAAATCATTCATTTCCATCACACACTGACTTGCAACAACATTTCTGCTTTTACTAAAGAAAGAGGTTTGAACATAAAGGGACAGTTCATTCTTCTAACCTGAAAGCCTTTTAAGAGTTGCCTTTGTGTGTTTTTGACTGAAAAGAAAAAAAAAAACCCACCACAAAGAATGTGAATTAGCTTGGGTAATATATGAACTGATTCAGTATAGAAAATCCACTTTAATTCTATGGTCAGATATTGGACATACATATCAGAAAAGGACTTCCAAATATTTTCAATTTATTTTACCAATCATTATTATTGATATGCTCAATGTATAGTACTATTAGATAGTAAAATCCCCATGTTCTATAGGGAATCCAGCTTCATAGCCTAATTTGCTCCCTTCTAGAACTCCTCTAGGACAATTCCATCATGCTACTGGACAAAAACAAAAAAGAAAGAAAAAAAAAATAAAATGCATGTAACCATCCAGTGAATCCAGTATCAATAGTCCATAAAGTAAAATCCTTATTTAAAAGTATAATATCATCTCATTTTCCTTAACAGCCTCAACTGCTCCATATTTTTCTTGTTTTCAGGGACCTGTACAGATGGGACCTAATTGTGAAGAGCCAGTGCAGTCATCTGTATGACATTTCAAGGCAGACAAAAGTACTGTGCTAACAAGCATAAGAAAATGATCTCCTCGTTCAATTACCAGAAGACCAAAGAAGGTTGCAAATGGTTATGCACAAACCAGAAATATTTCCTCTTTGGGCTAAGCAATAATTTTTATTTTGAGAAACTGACAGATTCATAGCTCATAGACCTATGATTCTATGAACAGATCAGGCAAAATCTGAAAAAGGTTTCCAGTTGAAAGCAAAACTTTTCCTTGAGTTCTGGAAATTTTACTGCTAACGACAGAATTTCTAGCACAATATAGTGACAACATAGTACAGACTTTTAAAAACACTAACTGGGTTAAGAAATTAAAGCCTGTCATGTAGCTCTGGAGAAAAAAAAAAGTTTAGTCTTTGTCTTAAGAAACAATGCTTAGAGATTGCATCTACAGTTAGGCTATTGTCTTGCATTCTTTGTGCACCATAAACTCACAGGGAAGCTCATCTTCCTTCAGTTGAGTTGAACTTCCATTATCTCTGGTAAATCACCATCAATCAGACAACATATGTGTAGGAAAAAAAAACCCAAAGCAAAACAAAAACCCAACACGCCTTATTGTGAATCTGATTTTTAAAAATCCTAGATTAGTGTTTTATAAGGAAAACTAAATATTGTAAAGAGAGGATGATATTACTTGTCAGGGTGGAATGTAATAGCCATATTAGCTTCTAATGAATTAGAACAGCCACACTAGCTTCTGTTCTGTGCAGTAGGAGACCAGAGCAGAAGTCGTCCTCTAACAGCATGGAAATGTCTGCATGATAGTTATAACCTATGGGCTCACCCCATATGTCTGTCCTGAAAGGCCAAAATCTCAAGTCTTAGCACAGGCATAATTGGACTTGCAGCAATTCTGACCATGAATCAAAAGAGTTTTGTTAAGCCTTCATCATTGCTACCTGAGAAAACTACTATTTTTCCTTTTGCTAAATCAAATCTTATAAATAAGCCAAAGATTATACTGATCATATGTGATTTATTTTTCTATCCACCCAAGCATAATCTGACTATCACCAAAGGCAGTATTTATTATCAGTCCTCAGGAGTTCCTGAGTACTAAACTGCATGCTGCACAATCAAGAAGCTTAGCATAAACTAATGGCACTAATACCTCTATGTACAGGGTGAACTACACCTTACTATAAACATTGTTTTTCTTGTTCCTGTCTCTTACTAGCAGCCAACAGTGATGAGTAACAAACTCTTCAGGAGCACATCTATCCTTTTAAGAAGAAACTGGAGCTAACAGAACAACACAGCCAGGAGATTGAAAACAGTAACAATCTACGGTAGGAGAGAAAAGAAGAGGAAGAAAAAATGGAAGTGGGTGGACAGCAGCTGAGGAGTGATAGCAAATGGAATGGGTGGGAAGGCAAAAAAGAGCAGATGAATAGGGAAGGAGACAAATGAGATGTGAAAAGAGACAGAAGACAAAATTACCAAGAGCTAGTCTAAAACAGTGGTTCTTAAATCATGGCTCAGGCAAAGGAAATTAAAAAGTCAGCCTGACAGGAAGACTAAATTACAATGCTGCTGTCAGCATCTTACTTCTTGAGTAGTGGTACCAAGAGTCAATCAGGGCTGGGAATTACCAGCCTACAGCATGGCCAGTGCAAGGGCTGTAGTGACTTTGTTAGCTAGGTGTCTCATGAACAGAGAGATGCAGCAGTGCCTAAGTGTATGGGAATAGGAAAAGGAAGAAAAGGAGAATCATGAGTGAGCTCAACTAGAAATGAGGTTGAACCATTATTCACTGGTCTGCACACTAAGCTAGTTAGTTAGAAGTCATTATCTGAAGCACTATGAAAGCTGGAAAACATTTTGTTAAATGTTAAAAAAATGTTAAAAATTTGTTAAATGTTAAAAATGTTAAAAGCTCCAAAGCCTTTTTAGAAGTTGAGGTGAGCTCCTGTGCAAAGATATGCAAGTTAGATAAAAATTAATCTATGTTGAACACAAGGCTTTTAACCAACATTCTTCTTCTAAGTGACTGAAGAAATAAAATTCTAGATAGATATTAAATGCAATGAAAGGACAACTGTGATGTCTAGGGAAGTGTTCCAAGGTACTGCTGCAATGCTTTAGTTTAGCTAATTAAAGACATTAGCCATGTAAGATAACATGCTGCCCTTATCTATAATATCTTGGTCTGTATAATCAGTCCAATCAGAATCAATGTGCAAAGTTTCCTTAAGATAACCTTCCCAACTGACTTCCACCAAAACACAACTAAATATAGAAGAGACTGCAAGTATTGATGAACAAAAATCTCCTCCCACTTCTGCCCCACCCCCATATCCCATAATGTAGTTAAGAATTAAATCAAGTAATCACATTTTATATGTTTTTATCCATTAATATAGTGCAGCATTAGCATTCCATTAGGCTGACTTAACACTGCATTGTTAGCTCAGAGGAAACCTGGGAGGAAGTTAAAGTCCTGTTTTTACCAAGAAACACTCCCAAAGAGACAGAAAATGTTTATATGTGCTGAAAACGTACCATGAATGTCTCTTCTGTACTTCTTTCTCTTTGTACTGGAGCAACTGGAAATTCAAGAAGCGATTTTACTGTCTTCCTTTTGGCTTTTTCCATTTGAATGTTAGTAAAATAGTTGACAGCAGCAAACTCAATAAGAGCAGAGAACACAAAGGCAAAGCAGACTGCTATGAACCAGTCCATGGCAGTAGCATAGGATACTTTTGGGAGTGAATGTCTTGCACTGATGCTCAGTGTTGTCATTGTCAACACGGTGGTTATTCCTTCAAAGAAACAGAGCAAAAACACTGATGAATCAGAGTAAAACAAAGTGAGAATCATAGAATTCTGACCTTGAAAAATCGAGATATCTAGATAGATAGATAGATAGATAGGATAGATATCTAGATATCTAGATAGATAGATAGATAGATAGATAGATAGATAGATAGATAGATGACAACACTTAGGAGCCTTTGCTGCTGCTTTATATATCATTATCTCTGTGAGAAACTATCATGTATCTATGAGCACCTATGTACAAAAAATAATCAGTTTTTAAAGGCAACACGGTCGTGACTTCAACAGATGATCTACAGAGCACATAAAGAAACTGTGGAAGCCTTCATCTTTTCCTTTCATGTCAAGTTCAGCAGAATTTCTTACAAGTTATTTTCTAAACATCTGAGCATAAATGAAGTTGTTAAATAGGGGAATGCTCCTCAGGCTGCTGCAAAAACATGATTTTTTCTTTAATGGGTTCAGAATATCTCCTATTAGTCTGTGTCAGTTCCTCTGATTCCACTTGTAAGCCATGTGCCATTAAGCCATGGAAAATTATTTTGGTGCTAAGGAAAACTAGAATATTATGTTAACAGCTCTGTTAATTAAGAAATCATCACCTTATCTTTTAAACCCTTCTGCTACTAGTCAAACGATGAAATTTAATTACAATTTCATCTTCTGAAAGAACAACATTTTAATTAAAGCGTACAAGCATGGACACTGAACTCAAAATATGACCACTTCATGGTAATACTTCAAATGCAAATACGTGCTGTATAAAACCAAAGTATGGGGTCTTTTTTTCCTTTCTTATCATACCTTTACTCTTAAGAACACTGTACTCGTTTTAGTTCAAGTTTAAATGGATATGCTCAAAAGAATTTAAAAAAAAAAATAGGATTGTGTTTTCCAACAGGATCTTCACATCCCCTGTTGTCTAAATGTCTATATTCCATCTGGGTAATCTGATATGAAAAAGCTTCACCTAGACACAAGTATACAGAGAACTGGACACAGTGAAACCAGTCCTTCTACTGAAAAAAGAAAAAATGAAGAAACAGTAATAGCCAGTTCATGAAAGCACAAAGAATATCTCAGAGAAAACTCAGCAGGATAAAGTCACAGATGCAAGCTCACAAAACCTTCTTCAGTGGGAAGGTGTTGAAAAACACACTACTGAAAATGTTTAAGTCTCAGAAAAAAAAAAAAAAAAAGGAAAGATATTTTTTTCCTTAGAAGAGACATTCCTGCTTAGCCTTATCCTTCCTCGTTCTACCTTTGTCCACTTCAAGCAAATAGGCTGAATTATCTCTCCAAAGACATATGTTTAATAGAGCTAATAATAGGGTGAAGTGACTTGAATGACCAACCAGTCACTAAATACAAGGAGGAAAGGGGAGGCTGTGATGTGTTTTAGTTCACTACCATAATCTTTATGAGATTTCCCCTTATTAAATCATTCTTCTCTGAGACTTGCAGTTGCCACTCCAATTGCCCTTGGATGTGTGCCATGAGGATTTACAGGGTAGGGAATTAAATTCTGGTTTAAAAAATACTCTATATACACTGTAATTATCCAGAGCTAAATACTTGCAAGCTTCTAATTAGAAATGCACACAACCATACCAAAAATATATTGAGTATTTTAATAAAAAATTTAATTTTAAAAACCTCTTTTAAAATTAGTGCTCTCTTTCCTTTAAGAAACACCAATCTCCCACAATCACCAAACTCAGGTGTCTGAACTGCAGGCATCTCTGACTGCAGAAATCACAACTTGATGTACCTTAGTTCCTTATGTTGCCTTCCTCTGTTATTTTTGCCAAGTTCTCCTTAATCATGCAGTGCCCAAAGGAAAGATCTGTTGATTTTGCCTCTTCTGCCAGTTTTTCTAGAAAGCTGGTAAGCATAGCAGGTATTCTAGCTACATTCCTTCATATTCAGCAATAACTGCCTTCAACATTTCTATTTTCTTTTAATAAAACCTTTAGAAAACAGGGTCTCTGCTGGAATTTGTCAGAAAACTGAAAAGTTAATTTAAGTTAATTTAAGTTAAAGTCATACTTTAAGCTATTGGCTTTCAAAGGCATTTTAGAGACTTATCTGTATATTAATGGTTATCCAAACTTTATTATTACTATTATTTGTTTTCAGTTTCACATATAAATAATTAAACTTCTTCCAGCTATTTCTCTATAATTTGTACATTTTCAATGATCACATTTTGTTTGTAAATATAGATTCTGCCTTTCCAACTTATAGAAATACTCCCTTCAGAAAAAAAGTACCATTATTCACCATCAATGCAAAGGCATGTGAAGTGATAGACGAGTTGACCTAGTGTAATGCTTGTGTTGAGAGTTAGTGGGGTTTTTACTAGGTTTACAAGTTGTTTCTTCTATAACTAATCATTAACCTTTTCTATTTGTGATACTAAACAGTGTTCTGACTCCAGTTCCATGTCTGAATGGGCTGTCACGTAGAAACATTAATTCCTGTTGCTCTTGCCAATGTCAATCTATAAAAAGGCTTTTTGTAGAACATTCTCTTCCTGATTAGTCCTGCTTTAGACTACAGCATATTATAAAATCGAGACATTGCTCTATAAAGACTGCTTTTAAAAAGGATTTTATCCTTTTTTTTTTTTTTTGTTAGAATATTTCCATTTAATTTCTTACGTTTTGTCTTCCATAGAAGCTTTTTTGGTTTTATTTTCAGAGTTCACTGTAGCATCTCATTCAAGGTGTATTTTGATGATGGAAATTTTTGATATCTTGTGATCATTTTGCTTTTTGAATTCCTTTTCATAACAGTAATGTCAGAAAGGAGAGACAAGCACTAAACATGAAATTACAGTAATAGGATCTAAGCCTTACTCATAGCAAGATGCTACTGATGACACAGGTACCTCATAAGACAATGGTACATCTTGCACACTCCCAATCACATAAAAAGTATTCTAGAAAGTCTCAGTTCAAGTAATTATACTACTGTCCACTGGAGGAAAAAAATGCTCTGGATGCAGACTAATTACTGGACAGTATTACTGGGCAGATTTGTTCCCCCAGACAGGTAGAGACACCAGAGATGTACATTTATTTGCCACAGGCCACAACACCACCCTTTATAAATTCCAAGTTTCTCTTCAGATTCCAAGGATTCACATAACATTTGTCATACATTGACAGCAATTATGCCTCTGAATTTACACTATTGTCTTGTTTCTGCACTAGTATGGAGGCAGTACATCCCAACGCAGTAAAAAGGTCTGTTCTAGTTAAAGTCATTAAAAGAGAAAGTGCAAGAAAAAGTAAAAAAAAAAATTACCAAACACAGTTCTAGCTGGAACGGATTCCTTATTGATCCAAAATGAAACTTGAGAAAGGATCACAGTCATAATACATGGGATATAGGTCTGAATCATAAAATAACCCATTTTTCGTCTGAGGTGGAAGTAAACTGTCATAACAATATATTCACCTAAAAAAAAGAGAAAATAAGTTGTTAGTTTTTCCCTGACTGTATATAAAATTTGTGTTGCAGAATAACTTTTTCAGCTGGGATTAAGATTATACTATTCATGCCACTTAACATGTATAGAAAAATATTCTTTTATACAAGCAAGAATTAAAGTTTTAAACACAAAAGTCTTAGAAGTAGTAGGTCCTCACAGTGACATTCAGAATCAATTCAAGAATTCAAAAATACTACAAAACATGCAGCTAATACTGGAGTATGTTTTACAGTGTAAGGATTATTTTCTAGATTATTTTGACAGGTGTCAAAGAAAAGATTCCCAAGACAGAAGCTATTTATCTCCTACAGTATCCATAGCACTGTGGTGCCTACCTGACAAATAAAACAATAATAATAATGATGCATATTCAATGCTATGGAAGCCTCTCAGCTTTTTTCTAGGCTTATATGTCAGCACCACTATGATAAAGAAACAAATACAAAACTCACTGACAAGAATTAAAACCACTGCAAGTTTATCTAAAATGTTATCATTCATATTAAAGAAAAAAAGCCATAAATTGCAGTTTTACCATAAACTAAATAAACCATTTAAATAAAGCACTGCAGAATAAGCATTTGGGGGACAGTAAGGAAATTGTTATCTCATAATAATACACTGAGAAGTAAATTCCTGGAGTATTGAAAAAATGAAGTTTTATCTTTGAGAAAAAGATCCATAAAGTAATAAAAATATATTTGCTTTATCTGTCTCATTTGGACAACACCCAAACTTGCTGATGCTTAGAAAATTATTCCAAATTTTAAAAATATTTTGTGAATATGCTTATCATCACACTGCTTGCTCATCAGTGATACTTCACTCATTTCAGATGCCTGTAGTTGCCATTTGCCTTATTTCTTACAGCATAAATCAGCAGAAGTATCTATTGTTACTAATGCATTTGTGCCCATCCTTATCTGACTAGAGGGTTTTTATGGCTTTAATAAGCTATTCTGTATGCTGTACTTCTATCCTGAGCTGTTTGCACCACCAAACAAAGGAAGCCTTTTGCACATAATATGGATGCAGCGTTGAGAATTACTTCCTCACACAGGCATCCTCTTGACTCTTCAAACTGCATTTTAGGCAGTGATTAACTGCTCATTTTGTCCCTTGGAGTAATGATCTCACTCTAGCTTTCTGAAAGACAGTTGCAATCTACTGTAATAAATTGACAAATGTAAATCTGAAGAACTGAAACCTACTTCAGCCCATAAAATACACCCTATGACACTCAGCAGAACACCTTACAGGAAGAAAAAAGCTTCAGGCAATGGTATGGGATTAGTTTTACCTCAAGTTGATTTTCACTGATGAAATTCCTACCTGTAATAGATTTAATAGTTTCAGTGGATACCGTATGCCCAAGCAGGTCATACTGAACTAAACTGGAAGACTCCTCAGGAACTTCCACTGACTTCTCAGGTCCTTTAGTCCAGGTATAAATCATTTCACTCTTTGGATAAGCATCTACAATACAGCATCAGTTTGCATAAATACGAAGCTTCTTCTCACACCTTAGTAAAAGCTCAAACTAAACCTACTGAAACTGAACAACAAGACCATGCTAATAACATTAGATGATACCCTTCATCTTAAGTTACCCACAAAGCACACTTGAAGGAGAACAAATAGCAGCAAAGGCATATGCCAAGCAGCAGCCAAGCAGCACTTGGCATATGCCAAGTGTAACACACAAAGTCACTTCACAAGTGAATGTGAAGTCTAATCACAAATTCTTTCTGGATCAGCCCTTTTTATTGGGTAAGTAAAGTTTATCTTTCAATTGTTTTAAAAATATCTAAAATGTTATAATTAAAATAATTAATATATAAAAACTATTATGTATAAGGAGGATACATTTTGGAGACTAGGAGCACATTTCTTTACAGAAAAGAATGATTGTACTAAAAACTGTACTAAAAGTTAAAAACCAGAGGTCAGTAAAATAATTCACAATAGCCCAAAAATAAGCACACCCAAAGAAACATTCTACATTTAATACAAAAGACGTAACTTAGGGCTAGCATTCAATCCCTACACAGCCCAAACTCCTGTTAAAATTAAATTAAATTAGTCTTGCATTTGAAATGGCTATACCTTATTCCAAGTTTCACTGAGGAATATATCAGATTAGTGACAAGTGCAATTTCTGCTGGCTGGTGATTCTGCCTGAAAAAATATGCCTGTAGATGAACCCCCACTATTGAAGCTCCACTATCCCAGAGCTTATGCCAAGTCGAATTTGGCAGCACCAGGACTCCAATGTCATCATAGCAGGGATTAAAAACCTTCTCAGAGCAGTGTCTTTGATATCCCCCTTTTGTTTGACTACACAGTTGTATAAGCTAAACTGATTCAAAAGAAAAAACTATGAAGAACTTCCAGCCATTCCTAACTTCAGAGTTCTGGAGTCAATGAAAAAAGATAAATGTTCAGCCACTGACTACACCACAGTGTAAAGCAAAGAAGTCAGTGACTGAGCAGGGTTAGAAGCATGACAAGGTAGTTAATGGAATGCATCAACCATCTCCAGGCAGTCTCAGAGATTTCTGCTATGGAGTCAAATCAGGAAATCACAACTACCTGCTTCAGTTCTTCTGCACATATGTACCAAAATGTTTCTTCTAGCCAAAGTTTGAAGATTATAAAGATTTTCAGTCTTGAAAAGAGAAGACTTTGGGAGGGCCTAATAGCTGCCTTCCAACACCTGAAGGGAACCTCCAGGAAGGCTGGGGAGGGACTTTTTACAAGAGCTTTGGCTGATAGGACAAGGGGAAATGGGTTTAAGTTGAAGGAGAATAGATTTAGATCTTAGGAAGCAATTCTTCAGTACGAGGGTGGCAAGACTTCGGAATAAATTGCCCAGAGATGTTGTGGCTGCCCCCTCCCTGGAGGTGTTCAAGGCCAGGTTGGACAGAGCTTTGAGTAGTCTGGTCTAGTTGTGAGGTGTTCCTGCCCATGACAGGGAGGTTGGATTAGATGATCTCTAAGGTCCCTTCCAACCTAGGCCATTCTATGATTCTATAAAAAAGAAAAGAAAAAAAATCTACATCTGAAAATTAGATAAGGAAAGCCACCTGCACTAAGGTTCCTCTCACAAGTCTAAAAAATATGTATCTATTCTAAACCAGCCACACAGATTCCCATTATAGGCCAGGAGATAGACAAATACAACTAAAGATCAAATCTCTGCATGTAACCTACACATTTTAGGATATTAATGTACCTCTACTAACCACAGAGAAAGTCAACTAACCCACTTCCCTAAGTGCCTTTTACCTGGTTGTTGTAAGCTGAGGTATATCCCACCCTCTTTTCTACAGTCACTCCTCATACTGAGTATCCAATTACTCCCTAAAAATTAGAAAAAAACTACATATTTCAAGCAACTGTGTAGCCAGAATAGTGGGGTTTAACATAACAGCTAAATCACTGCCTACTTTTCTGCCCCTAAATAAAATTCCCAAGGAACTTAACAGGAGTTTTGTCTGCATAAGGATTGCATATCAAGACTAATATTCCAAAAGTAATTGCTCAAAATTCTACTTCTACTTAAATTCTGTAGTTACAAGAAATTTCATAATTGCAACTTACAACTCCCAAATTTGAGAGGACAAGCATGACCATCCATGGGAAAATCCACTAATCTCATGGGACACTCTGCACTTATTGTAAGCCTATAATGGAACAAATTAAATAGTCGCTGGTTGCCATTTTGTCTGGGCAGTATAACTTTTGCATACAGTAATTGTAAGAAGTCAAACAAACACATTAGATACCTCATTGTGTACAGGATGGTGCCATTTCTCATTATTCTGAAGAGTTTATTTGGTGCTGTCATATTATGTGCAACTGACTTTTTCCCGTTCCTGAAGAAAGTGTCAGGAGTCCACACCTTTGAAACCATTAAGTTGTTGAGTCTTAAAATTTCAATGGGGCCATCATATCTTAATCTTTTGTCTACCCACGTCTGACGGAAGAAAACATCCATTGTATATTCCTGTATTCAATTACAGAATAATAAAGATCACATTTTCATATGTTTTCCATTAAAAAAAAAAAAATTAAAAATTTCTCAGAAGCTAAGAAATCAGTAGTGAAGAAAATGCTAAGTCCACTACACACATTTCCATTAATTAAACTGTGTTGCATACTTCCTAATAGCTTAATTTCCCACATTAGTCATATCAATAATTTGCCACACATGTTTAATCATTAAGGAATAATTAATCTGATTAGGTTGCAGGGAGAAGGCAACAGAAATTGCAGTCAAGCATATAACTGGAAACAAAATGATCTCTGACAATAAGTATCAACAGATTTTAAAAGATATCCATGGATTTTCTGCTGCTGGCTACATTAAAAATAGCAGGACAAATTATTACTTCCACTTTAAGGTTTCCACAGAAAGCCTGAAGTCCTGTCTAACTTACAGTAGTGATTTTGTTGTTAAATCAAACATGTTTTGTGACTTTCAGACTCTCCTGCATAATGTGACCATTGAAACTACCTGTGTGGCCATATCTAGTCACACAGGCAAGGAAGCATGTCTACTAGAGTAATACTTCTTAGACTTATGTCTTCTTTTCCTTGGCTGTATCCTCCACTGTGGTTTATAGTCAATCTATGAAGAGTCTCTTTTTTAGTGTGATTTCTTGCTGGTGACTTCATAGCTCATAAGTAGCAGTTTCTATTATTAGCTTCTACGTGACAGATTTTTTAACATAAGATTCCAACTGATTTCATTATACTGGGTACCAAAGTAACCCTGCTGTAAAAAGACATTCTGATCATCCCCTGCTGTATTCCCCTCTATCAAGCTGCTGTTTCACTGAGTTTTATGACTGCAGCCACATTCAGATTATACTGGATCACTAGTGGATACATTAACTAAAAATTAGTCCCAAAACAATTCCTGGATCCCTGAAGAACCTCCTAACTAATCCCTAATGATGAAAGGAAAAACATCTGCTGTAATCTCTCCTTTTGCTAGTCACTCAAGTTCTCTTCATGTTCTCACTCCTGTCTTCTCCAATACAAATAATAATTCCCCAAGTCAAATGCTTCAATGAAACCTGAGAGATGCCATGCAGACCTTGTTTTAGATTTCCTTGGGACCTATACCTCTTATCACACTGAAAAACATCCTATTAGCATAGGACAGTCATTAAAGGGGTAAGATGCATCTCCACATGAGACTGCTGACATGAGTGTAGCCCTTGAAAAATATCTTGCTATCACATATCTTTCTACATAATGGAAACAAGTGGGGTGAACAACTAAGTGCATGACAGCACTATATGGGAAGAAATCTACTATCCCCAAACCACTCCTTTAAAGAAGTTCAGTTCAGCAAATATGGCTATATTACTGCCCTGGCTTATCTTGGATATTTTATAGAAACTATTGTATGATTTAAGGGAACACCACTGGATTAAAGAAGTTGAAGAGAGTTTCGTTGGATTTGACCTCAGCAAATGCCATTCAGGCACAAACAACATTAAGTGCAAACAACATTTCTCTTCCCTGACTACTTCATGCATGTGACTTTGACATTCAATTTCTGCTGCAGACACTTATGAAAACACTTATCAGTCAAACATTGGCTGAAAGTGATGCTAAAAGGACACAAAGATCAGCAAAGGTAATTCATCTGAAATGAAAACGTCAGCAAGTATTGTGAAATGGTGTCATTATTGTTCACCTGAGAATAACATGAATTTCAAAAAGGAAAAGCAATTTCAAAGGTATTACACATTTTCCCCACAACTGACTTAGACACTCCCCACAAGGCTTGATTCTGCCTCTGTTTTAAATCCTATGTGAAATGAATCCTTAAACCAGCCCAAGAAACAGTGAAAGTGTGACCATAATCAGGCCTGATGTATCTAATTATAACCTGTAAATTAAGCTGTTACTAATCTTTCCTACTTTGCATGATTGACAGAACAGTACAGATGAAGCAGTCACTCTATACTGCAGTTAATGGTTTCTCAGAACCAGAAAATAACATTTTAATCCCAGAAATACATACCATTTCTACATCAGAAACAGGTCCAAAACTGGTGACATATATATCTGTTTTGACTTCAGTAACAGGACCTAATATATGAAAAAGAAATGAGAAAGAAAAATTTAATTTTGCAGGACAACAATTCTCATAAATGCTCCTGGCATGTGAACAGTTGTCACTTTGGGTGTTCTGTAGACATGCAAGAGTAAAATGCAAAGACAGGTCATTTTAGATAAGTTTCTAATAGGAAGAACTTCTCAATTACCTTTATCACATAAGTAAATCCAAAGCAGCATTTCCAGGCAAATCCCCATTCAGAAAAGCAATGTTTACTCATTGGATAAGAAAACAGATGCCAAAAAAATTAAAAGGCTCACTGAAAACACAGTGCTAATCAACAACAAGCACTGAAGTCAGAAATCCACATTCTCCAAGGTTTTTATTACTGACCTTCAGTCATAATGGTGATAACTGAACTACAGTTTTTAGCAAGCCATGCATGGGGAAGATTAGTACTGCAAGATTGGGACCTGTGGCCATGTTCATAGAGTGCTTTCATGCTAACAATCAAATAGAAGATGGATATCTAAGTATTTTGGGGGTCCTAACTCAGGTCCACACTCTACTACAAAGTGTGTCTTGAAAGATCCAGGGACACTGTCAAAAACAGAGCACTGGCTGGGGGGTGGGTGCTGGCAGAGGGTAGAGACAGCAGATGTCTTGCACTCTCACAGCTAGGTACAGCATAGCAACCACCAGAAAAAGCAGTTTCACTTGACCATACCATTTCCTTTAATACAGGATGAAACACCTTGAAAATTCAGATGTGCATCCACTGTACAGTATACACTAGAGTTCCCCTTAAACCAAAGGACACATGCACTAATTTCACTGGGACTTAGGTCTGCTCCCAATGTAAGAGGCTAGAAAACTGATAATCATTATTAGTTATTATGATTCTGTGATCAAAGCATTAGCTAATGCTTTAATTCAGGTAATTAACTCACATCATAAGTTAAATAAATAAATAAATACTGATGGTCTTATCAAACTATCTATTTGAAAAAAAAAAAAAAAAGGAAAAAGTATGATCAACAAATTCACAACCCCAGTATCTAAACATCTGCAACTCAAATTTCTAAAGAGGGTAAGTGGCTTGAGTATGTTAATTCAGACTTTATCACAGTGTTTGAAATCTAAACATGAAAGGATGAAAGACTTTAAATGTAAGCAGAAGATGATGTCCCTCCTGGAAAGAAGAAAAAAGTGAAAAATCACTTTGAATAACACGTTACAAGGACAAAAAGAAATAAGCTATTGCAAAACAAAGAACTTATACTTCTTTCACCTAGAACAAGTATCAAACTGTGAACAAAAAGTAAAAGAAAACTATGTAAATTTTTTTTCACTTAATAATTTGCAAGTTATTTTAGAGAAGAACAAACAAGAATTTTTTAAATGTCAAAAACGTGATTTTGCTGGAAATTAACAGTTTTACAGGACATCTTTTTGAGCTAAAATCTAAAGAAGATTGACCCCACAACAGTTGGTAGCTCAGATGTCCCTGAAAAGTTGGATAGTTGGGCATATCTAATGAAGAGGTTTTGAGAAGAAACTCTGAAGTTCCAGATACACTTTGATACCACACTGTTTGCTTTACAAAGAGTTGCTCTCTAAACTTGTCAGATGGAAGCTGCTCCCCTATCCACAAAGTCTTCAATAGTCAGAGAAACCTGTGAGTGGTTATACCAGTCATTTTCCTGACAAAGCAGTCCAAGAGACTGGAACAAGTCATACTAGATACTGGAAGTGAAGAAATTCATCTGCAGCATTAGGAAAAGGGGCAGAAAAGCCCTATTATACTTGTATTTAGAAAGAGATCTAATTGTATCTGACCTCCCATAATCACAAGACTGTATCTAGAGTTGGTTCTATAAATAAACATTTATTTCACCTAAATCATAGAATGATTTGGTTTGTAAGGGGCCTTATAGTTCATCTAGTTCTGACCCCTTCACCATGGATAGGGACATTTAAATGTTTCTGAAATCAAAGTTCTATAGAAAAATAAAAAGTAATTTGCCCACATAGCTCTAGTAAGAAAATGAAGAATTAGTAAGAATTACTAAGAAACTAAATAGTGGTCCTCAAAAACAAACAAAAAACCCCAAACACCAAAAACAAACACAAACCTGACCCACAAAAAACACACACACACCCCCCCAGAAAAAAAAACAACCAAACAAAAAAAACCCACAACACTTTTAACTGCTTTTCTCTGGTGATACCTTTTTTTTCTTTAGTTCACAAAACACTGTAATTTTATAATAATATCAAATTGAGCAGAGGGACAGATTTTTTTTCCCCACAGGTATGAGCTGCTTCTCCTCAGGCATTAATTTCTTTTGTTATATTAAATGATTAGAGCTTCACAGGCAATAATTCTTCAGAGGCTTTTTGCAGGTTTATTTTTTGGAGCTTCTTAGAAATAAGGGGAGAACCAAGAAAATACCAAGAAGCTAATTTCCAAATCAGCAAGCCTATGAGTTAATGCTATTAGAAGAATCATAGCTGAGGATCTAGAAATATTTTAAGCATCATAATAGTTATCCATCTAGTACTAATATGCAAATTCTTGCTTTGCATTCAAAGTCTTGGTCAAACAGTAAAATGTTTGTTGGGAGCAAAGACAGCAGCAAGGGACAGTGAAGCTGATTATCTCCCTAATGCTTTTCCTCCAGTTGCAGCCCTGTCATGCTCCACATCTTCCACCCACATTGTCAGTTCACAATTGTTAAGGACAAATCTTGGATTTTCTAGCACATCCCAGTACTTCATGCCAACCCAAGGGTATCTATGGTGACACCAAAACCTATCCCTTTTTATTCTTGTTCTAGGAGAAAACCTCCAGTTGGTAACAATAGCGGGGGAACAATAGTGACTCATGGTTCTTTCTTTAAAAAAAAAGGAAAAAAAAGAACCTGTTATTAATTGTGGGAATTCCTGTCAACGAGGAGGTGATCTGTAGTCACCTAACCTACTTTTACTGGTGATTTAAGCAGCCCTCTGAAACGAATGTGTTGCACCACTTAATCAACTTGGGTTCTGGAAGAAGATGATCCTATTAGAATCCTTAACACTATTACTGGCTATAAAATGCAGCAAGTTGTAAGAAGTCAAATTAACTTTAAATACGACCATTTGGGCTTCTCCCTCAATGGATGTTCAGAAAGCATCTAGCCACCATAAATTTTCAGGAATGCTGAAGAACTATTTATAACATACTGGTGTGTATTTTTATATCAATGAAATAGGAGGAGAGTCCTACACACTGCAGTGGGAGCAGTTAAGTCTGAATCACTGCTTGCAAGATAATATACTTTAAAGAAGCTCAGGCAGGATTAAAAAGCAACCCCTGCAAAAAGCCAGAATAGTTCAGTGTTGGATAGAGATGTTACATGTGGGCTCAAGAGGTGGAATCAGGCCCTAACCCTGGGAAAAGGAGCATAAAACTGCTCTCCCATGCTTTTTATGCCAACATATGGGTTCAACTGCAGCACAGCTCCCAGTGAAAGACTTTGGGCTCTATTATCCCCTCGTCTCCATAGGCAACTGTCACTGCAGAGATCTCCACTGTATGTAAACAGTGGGATCTTGCACAGGCTTTCTGGATATTGCAGATTTTGCCACCAAGAGTCATGCAACCAACCAGGAACGTTGGCAAATGAGTCTGTACAAAAGGTTTCCACATATGAAGTACAATTTCAATGCTAAGTGCATGAGATCAGGCCCAGGATACATAAACTACATGAAATGATATTACATCAATTCCTGCAGATACATCTAAAAAAAAAAAAAAAAGGTAGTTGTTACAGATATTTTCTTATTTTCTTTTAAATATAACTGCATGTGAAAGATTTGGTGCTTTCTCTTTCCAAATTTTTGCTGCCTACAGAAGGTTGATATCTTCTAAGGGAAGAAAAAAAAATCATCATACAAAGCATGTTCTCTTCTTTCAATCAGAAAGTACAGCTGAGGACACCTGCTATATGTAACATTTCTATTAGGAAACCAAAACAACTAGGTAGAGCATTTTTAAAAAATTTATATGGAATTTAAACACAAAGGCTACATTCCTTACCAAAAAAATACAAAATGCAGCAGCATGTAGTCTCTATGTATGTTCATCCATCTGTGTATCTGAACCACAAGAAGAGAAAAAGATACCTCCAGAATTACTGTTAATAAACAAATTACTTTTTATTTGCCTGTGCATCTCTGCTGAGACAGACAACAAGCTTGATACTGGTGCCAGTTTTCATGATGTGGACACCTGTCTACTAAGAACTGGACTAAGAATATCAGCTCATTTTACACAGGTCACTGAATAATAGACAGATGGTAATGACTGCAAGTATTATGAATCTGGGCCAAATTCCAATCAGTCAACTCCAGGTATCTAACACTATATCCTGTTAAGACTTTGAATCACCTACTCTCACCAGCTGAGGAAGACTGGACAAGTGTCTGGAAAAAGAAATAAATATCAGCTTCACTTTACAAGGCTCGCTTCAAGTTCATTTGCAATCTAGAAAATAAAAATAAATTACAACATCTATTATGCTGAGCATTGCAGCCTTGAATATACACAAGTTCTTAATAGGAGCAGATAATCATGTAGATATTTTTCCTTTCTTTTCTCTAAAAACAGAAAACTGTCTTAGCTCTTCAAATTTATTCTGTGTTTATTTTCTGACTAAAGTCACTCCTCCTGCCTTGACAGGAAATTAAACCCTTCAGAAACACTGCTCATCAGCTGAGCATCACACAGCCTAGAAGGGGCAGAGAAGCCCTCTCACACCCTTCTTAAGTGAGATGATGGCCAACGTATTTAACTCTACCAAGTACTCAGCTGTACTTTCACAGATCATGAGAAAGAGTATGAAAAGTGAAAGAAAATGGAAAATGAATTAACACAGTCCTGTTCCTTCTCCTCATGGGCCAGTGTATGTGGCAACTTCCAAACAGAAGCCACTGAGCTATCAACGTGCTGCTGCTGCTGCTGCTCATGCCAGTGTGCCTCTCACCAATAAACAGAACCCAAGAGGAGAGAGACCTCCAGCTTTCACCAACTGATGGGCAACCACACCACAGGTCAGCAGCACGCTGTGGAAGATCCTGTCAGCTTGTTCAGAACTATCATCAGAGTTCTGCAGGCAAACTAAGAGCCTTGGGCAGGAGTCAAGTCACACACCAACTTCTGTCTTTGGCGTGGACACACAACTGGCCATCAAAAGCAAGATGCCAGAAATGCAGTGTTCTCTGAAAACCACAATCCACTAAAAATAGCAGCTCCATGACAGCACACAGTGATACAGCCATCACTAGCTTCAGTCCCTCCATTCCTTCTTACTTCCTTAGGTACAAGATTAAATGTGATGAGTTACTGTATCATGAAATTTTCAAAGACACTTCCAACACTTCTTTGAAAAAGTCACTTCTACCATCACTTTGAAACTAACCATCAGTAGAAAGATAAGGGATTTTTTTTTTTTTCAGATAAAATACAGCTTTTGCAACTTTCTATAGTTCTCCTTTGTCATGCACAAACTTTTTGAAAGCAGATCATAGAATCATAGAATGTTTGGGGTTGGAAGGGGCCTCAAAAGATCATCTAGTCCAACCCCCTGCCAGAGCAGGATCACCTAGACCAAGTCACCCAGGAACAGATCCAGGTGGGTCT